>JBAJNP010004086.1:11036-35373 GCA_036877545.1 Yasuhikotakia modesta | reverse complement strand
TACACTTGGCAACTTGTCCTTTGGATATTAAAGCAGTTTACAATGTAGCATGTAGCAAGACTCTTCACAGCATTACACCTTCAAAGGCTTTAGGCTTACAGTGTGCAGTTGTCTTTAAAAATCTGGATGCTACATTACCTGTATATTGGGGTTGTGTAGTAATTGCCCACTTTCTTCTTCTCTGCATTATATCGGACCCCTAAAAGACAAAACAGATTTAACTGTGTTTAGACATCCAACATGATGACCCTAATGATTAATGTTAAAAGCTGTATTCAAAACTGAAACTAAACTAGTACCTGTCTAGTTAATGCACAGTATACTAATTAGTGCTTTATTAAAAGAAAAATATTATCATGTGAATATTAAGATTTTATTTTTATGTTCAGTATGTCAAATTGAGTGCAATGCATTGTGGGATACAGTATTCCAAAATTATACATAATTTGACCATGTAGCAAGTTATCCAGGTATTTTATGCACCCTGAAAATTCACATACTTTGCACAATCAAATCTTACCCATGCCTATGTGATTCTTACAGCCATCACACCAAATATTATAAGGCATCTCAAATCTGAAAAATTAAGACTCAGTCAGCATAGAATGAATCATAAACACAGTAGCACAAATAGCAAAACTTTAAATGTGTGTGTGTTACCGGATGATAAGAATGCCCTGAGACAGTTTTCTGGCCCTTTCCCGCAGTGGGTGGGTTTTCCAGTAGCCGTTAATGGAGCCATGCTATGATAACAAGACACACATTTTAGCACAAATCCTTACAAACATAAATAAAACACTCTTACAACATAGAGTCCAAAAACTTTTGTTCTTCTCACCTTGGCTGGATCGAAATCCGGGGGATAGTATTTGTTCACTCCTTTTCTCTCACCCTACAACAGAGAACAAGCATTAACACAACCAATACAACACAATATATACATTAAACAATTCAATCAACTGGGAACGAAAGGTTTCATACCATTCTGTTGGTTTCAGCTCAGCTCCAGACGATTTCAGTACCAAATGATATTGAAAGGTCTGAAGTGAAAGTATTATGACAGTATTATTATTATTGATAGTGCCAATACAATAACCGAAAGTCCAGATATTTTGTATTGTGAACATGGTGCCACTACAATAACATCATTGTATAACCATGTGATACCTTCACTGGACTACACAGTACTTTCTATACAGAGACGATTCGTCAATATATCTAAATAATGTCATTGTAAAACATTACAAATCATTTTAATGTAAATATTATAACATATAACTGTTCTTTTCATGAGTATATTATCATTGTGATCAGTCGATACACGTCGTAAAACAACTACAGACAGGCGCAAAACATTACAACACATCTTGCGCACAATATGCGCTTATCGTGCTAAACTTTCACATATACAGACAACATCGGTGTAATACATTATTTAAACAAACTGATACCGTTTAATGTATTTGATACTCACCGAAACAGCTGCGTAAACACAGTTTCCTTGTCGCTGCACGCGTCAGAATTAGCCTGTAGTTTTATTTGTACAGCGCCGCCTGTGGAGCGGAGGAGAACAGCGCCAGAATACGATAAACAACAGGGAGATGATGGATAGATGGATGGATCTGCTTCATATGTGTCAGTGAGGATTACACCGGCTGGTGGGCATTTTCCTTTCACTGAGAGATCTCTGGAGTTTATTGGAAAGACTTGGACCAGTAAGGTTTTTTTTTCAATCCATGTGTAACTTGTAACATAGAAATATGCATGAGACAAATTGGTTACCAAACTAGGAAAGAATCATTTTTGCGGCTGATTCTTCATGGCAGTCCACCGGATAGACCAGCAACAGACCGGAATAAACCAGCTCGGACCGTCACAGAAATTTATAGTGCTGATCTTTTCAGCTGGGAATAACAATGCTGAATGACATAATAGCACTGGGATCCTACATAGAAGATAAATGTTGGTCCAGTGTGATGCGGGGATGGGATTCAGGAATGGTGTGAAGGACGAGAAGTGATGGAGAAGGCAGGAGCTTCGAGTGCATCAGTCAGATTTACAGCATAAACAGCCCTTGCCTGGCGAGTTTGAGATTCCCCACTAATTCCCACAGAATGCTTCCTAACACTGGAACGCCGCTCTGACATTCCGGGCTGGAGCAGACGAGCCCTATATGGGCTGGGCAGGAGACCTGTCTTTGCTGGAATGCACTTCTGAATGCACCAGCTAAACTATCCATACATTAAACACACCCCTGACGTTCATCTAAAAGACTTTCAATCTGTACCAATTTCCTGCTAATGGTAAATGTATACAAAATGATTAGCATTTAAGTGTATTTACACATACATCATTGTAATAAACCGCAAATGTTCAGCCCTGTTATGGCAAGACAATTATAGTTATTCATGTGGTTATCAATCAATCAAGAAAACAAAGAATAATAATACATTTCCATCTAAGTCATTATTAGACATTTAAAAATAAAGTTCAGCCCCAAACATTTAGAACATAACAGGGTTAAAATAAAGAAGGTTTTAAAAGAGAAATAGGGACAACAAATTTAAAACCTTGAATTGAAGATTACATTAGATTGTACAGGATTATAGAGTATATAATATTGAGTTATGTTAGTATATGGGTTAATTTTAGGTATGAAGTGTATTTTATTAGCTAGGATTATGGGAGCTGATGTTCTGTTCTCATAATACAGTTATGCATTGTTTTGTCATCTGTCCTGGCCTAACTAAGACATCTAAAATCAAAAGGCCAAGCATGTCTGTAAGAACGCGATAGTCTTAAGAATAAGTCTTTGGCGATCTAAGAGTGCATGCACAGGTGAGCACTTGTGATTTGTACCAGACAGACAAAGCTCTTTTCCCTTCATTCTGTCTGACAGGAGTCCACACCTCCCTCCCATGTCACCCTGTGTTTTACAGTGTGTGAGGGAAAACTGTTTTTCCACTGTGTAATTTTGACATGAGATTCCTGCCTGATTCATACAGCCTTGGATTCCAAAGATAGCCAGAACCTGTCAGAATATGGGTCGCCATATTCCCCACTGTATCCGGTAATCTACACTCTCATCGTCATTATGATGTCATCATCATCATCACCCACATATGTGTGTGTCATCAATGCCATCATTATTTCCAGCATATCCTCACAGTAAAGGAACGAATCTTACCTCCGTATCCGAAGTGAAGCAGGAATGAATCATGAAAGGAATCAAATAGGAATTAATCACACTTAGATTTCACTGGCAAAACAAATGGCAAAATTTAGTTCAAACTTTCTCATGCATGTCTGGGGACACTAACAGTTTTGACTCCCATCTTCCTGAAGATGTTGAGCTTTAACAAGGTTGTTCTGAGCCAACAGCCTGGCAACACTACCAGTGAAAACTGGTCTGACTGTAATCTTATGATAAATGGAGATGATAAATGAAGACAGACTCTATAGCTCTAAGGAAGTTCCCCTGTAAAGCTAAATTTTTATGGTCCTGTGTCAGACTTAAACTGCTAAAACTTATTTATTGACCATATTAGTAAATGTGTGATTGGAAATGTTTTCAATCAAGATTACACAATGTTTAACTCAGTCCAGTTCATTCAATTTGTGCACTGAAATTTGCTTTGGATAAAAATGTTTTCATTTATTTCTTCATGTTTTATTCATCTGTACTATAGTAAATGTAAGAGCTTGTCTTCACACAATAACAAAGTTTAAACAAAAATTTTATGAAAACAAAAAAATAAGTTTCTAAAAAAATCAGATTTTTAACATTTAACAGAATAAAACACTTAGATTTACCCTTTAAATTTAAAGAAATTAAAGTATTTGATGAGCCATGGCCATGTCAGACACTGTAGACAACACATAGCTGAACATTAAAGCATGAAACTTTTCTACACAGCACACAATATATTAGCTGCCACATCCACTGATTCCTGCAGCACTGAAGGATTCACATCTTCATAGTTACATAAGGAATGTAGATAGTGAAAAAATCCCATTTGAATAAAATCCCCAAATTTATGTTCCTGAAAACATGTTCCATTATTCCTGGTATTTCCATTCAAATAACTTCTGTCATCTATTTTGTTCCTTTTAATTATGGGTCTGTCTTCCATCCTTCACACGGTTAACCCCTTCGTTTCCCTGTTGGAAGATTATAAGGTTAGTTATAAATATATACTTTAACAATGCTCTGCAATGTGACTTGTGTCCATTAGTTCATCTGTCCTTTTCAATTGTTTCTTAGTTCCATAAATTTGACCCTTGTGATTGGTCAAGTTCGGCACAAGGTGTTAATCAATGTTAAGTCAACCTCCGCAACTTCTAGACAGGCTGGAAATAGCCACAGCTTTAAGCAGTTTACCCCAATTTTCCATAATCCATATACTTAACCTTCTGACATGGATTAATTCCATGGCTTGTCCGAAAATGTTTAACTAAATTATATATTACAGTCATGAGACCAGGTGAGAAACTGGGAGCAAAAGGGTTATCCCACCTCCCTCCTGTCCTGGCCGCACCCCATCACCCCCTCCGCCCCAATGGTTCTGACCCGCTCGGATGGTTATAAAAGAGATGGTGGCTCCAGGTCTGAGCATCACCTGCACTGTCATCCGGAAGAATTGACTGAGAAGAAGCATAGAAGAATGATGCGTTCACAGCTGAAGATCACTTTCCTTCTGTTCTGTGTTCAGGCAGGAGATGGGCGTTGGCTTAGGACTCTACTAGGTAAGACTGAAGGTTGTGACCTTGAAACATGGACAGTGAACTTTTTGCAGACATATTAGTTCTTGAACATTATTTTGAATGTGTTGAGTTAATGAGTTTGAAATGAAAAAAGACATAAACAGACCCTTAGTATTAACATTTTTTGAGTGGCTTCTTCCACAAGCTTCTCTAACAGAAATTAATGCAATTTTTCATGAAGAATGATCAGACTAACAAATTTGTCTGCTGGTAAAACAGGTTTTACTAATTTACTTTGTAGAGCATTGTGTTAGCAGCGCAAAAGTTGTGAGTTCGATTCTCAGGAAACACTGTTAGTTGCTTTGGAGAGTTTTGCATGCACCATCTTCTATAAAGACAAAAACCTAACTAGTCATTGTACTTTTTCAGAAACCAGAGAACCAACTGCTTCTAATTCAGACCTCAATGAGGAAAAGAGACAAGGAGGTGTCAATGAGGAAAAGCAGGGCTCTGAGAGGCAGTTGGAAAGAGTGAACCGATCGCCCCGCAATGCAGACACCCCATGCACCCTCCACTCCATCCTGCTGCAGGTGCGAGACCTCGGGTTGGGGTACGACTCAGACGAGACCGTGTTGTTTAAGTACTGCAGCGGGACCTGCCCTCGCCTCGCCACCAACCATGACCTGACGCTCACCAACCTCCTGCAGAGCGGTGTCCTTCAATACACCGGCCAATGGCATCATGATTCCTGCTGTCGCCCCACACACCACGAAGACATGGTCTTCCTCGACAACAACCATCGTTGGCACAATGTGGAGAAACTGTCCGCCGCAGAGTGTGTTTGTATGGGGTAGGGATGAGGGTGGCCAATCAACTTTGATTGTGATTGGCTACACAAAGACCGTTTGCTTATCCTATTAGTGCCTTTGGATTAAATAAAAGGTTGTTTAAAATACTGCATTAATTCAGGTAGAGGTCTCACTTTCCATAAAGGAATGTGTACATACTGTATGGCAGATGTATTTAGTTTGTATATGTTACTTTCTCTTATGGCGTGTCTTAATTGGCTAATTATTGCATATGACAAATGTCAAAACATTCAGGTCTGAAATGTTTAGCTTTGAAAACACTATAAGGTCTACTGAGACCGAATTCTAAGTTGTTCCCCGAATTGTCCTTCCCATCCAAAAAAGAAACATATTTATGTATTATAAATTATTTATTTATTTGAACCCATTTTATGCCTAGTAAATTATTTGTACTCTTTTTTTATGTCATGTGGCTTGTATATACATGTACAGTTCTGATTAAAAATACAAAAAAAAAAATTGCTAATTTTTCCGTCATTATATTGCTGTATATCTGCTGACACATAAGGAACAAACTAGATTAATAGAATTTTTATTATATCCATATTTATTTACAATTTAAAAAGTAGTCTTACCAACACATTTTTTTAGAAAACATTTATTACCTTTTAACATTAAAGTACAAAAAAACAATTCCAGCTGATACTGAAAATAATCATTCGAAATCAACTGTTCTTAACAAATGAGTTGTGAGTCCTGCTCGTGCTGGTATTCGATGCCAATTACTCAGCTTTTGACATTATCCCCAGTCTCTTCTTCTGGCTCCGCCCCCCATATCTGAACACGCCCCTCCATAGCAGTCAAAAGGCGGGGCTCCGTTGGGTGAAAGGATAGTGATTGGACGACAGCTTTCCCAACAGGCAGCTTTAAAGTCAGTGAGCCCTATAGGGAGAAATGAGCTTTGATATCATGCAGAACTATTACATTGCACTTATACAATATAATAATTCTACAATATGGTTCTATTTATAGAGTCATAGTCCAAAAAAGTTCTGCTCACCTCTACCAAATCCCAGTAGTAAACGTGCCCGTCTTCTGAACAGCTTAAAACATGTGTGTCTTTATCAGACAGACAGCAATCAAGCTTATAGTTTTTATTGACATGGCCGGTGTACCTGTGAATGGACATTACAGGCATACATTTTCATTATAGATTCACACAGGTAAAAACTACAGTAGTGCTTGCTGTACATACTCTCCCAGCATCTCCCCTGAGCTCTTGTCTAGCAGACGCACCGCCGAGTCCAAACTGGAGCTTAGCGTGCATTGCCCATCCCGACTGAAGCACACGCAGGTGATGGGACCTGTCAAAAACATAAAACATGCTGTTTTGAACCTGCAAAATGGATGTAAACCTGGTCACGTGTGTTCCAGATCAGATCTGAGAACTCTAATACTTACTTCCAATATAATCAACATGAAGTTGACCCATTCTTAGGTCATAACGTCTCACTCTGCCATCCACAGACCTGGTACAAGCCAAACCATAAACACTTTAACAGTTTAACACTTGAGTAACTCTTAGTCTGATATCATGTGTAATATTTTAAGATTTATCCATGAATTAAGCTGAAGTTACAGAGTTCCAACACACACACACACACACATATTGGTTAGACAATTCAATAACTTAAGAACAGACTGATGAATTTAGTCGGTTCTGACCCGGTAATCAGCTCATGCTCTGACACTTTCAGACTGCTGATTCCATCTCGAGCTTCATCCAGAATCTGAATGGGTTCCATTCGCCTGGATCGAGTGTCCCAGCATCGCACTGTACCATCAATGGAGCCTGAACATTCAAACATATGCAGTAATATAGATGTGTGGTCCACACACAAATTACTGTTGTTATTCCAACAATAACTTATGTTATTAAAACTGACCTACCTGACAACATTACTGTTGCCTCCTCATTAAACTGCACACAGTTCACTTTCTATAGCAAAAAGTGTAAAAATTAGTAAATATTAAATATTGATTCTGGACATTTTTTGCTTTCATTTCGGTGGGAATTGTGGTTGCCATGGAAACTGTCTCACCCCGGCGTGCCCGCGGAGTTTGCGCGTCACCTGCCCGCTGGCCACGTCCCAGAGAATGACGGTTTTATCAGAACTGCACGAGCAAAGCTGACTGTTATCGTAAGAGCTAAAACAATAAGAATAAAGCCTTTAATGCCAACAAAAGCCTGTATTTTAAATCTATATTAAAAAGTAACGCAAATGACGCACCTGTCCGCATCCAGAACCTCATATCCGTGACCGGTGTAAGTTTTCAGCAGAACCCCACGACTGACGCTCCACAGCTTCAGCGATTTATCACCGCCGCAGGTCAGCAGGTAATTCCCATCAGCTGGAAGACATACAGATAAACGGCAGAATAGTAAAAATAAAGCTTGAAAAGTTTAGATTTTTAAAGCTAGAAGTGTGTTAAACCACAGAAAATACTGAGCTTAGTTGAAGTTATCGCCACGTGGGCGGGACTTCATGGCATACGTCACCAGGTACACATTACTTTTCTCAACGGTGGTTGGGACGGACCAATCAGATTCGTTTGTGGTAAACGCATAACCTAACGAAACTTGACTTGAAATTAGCTTAGTTTGCCGCTTAGATCGGTCACCTCTCTGATAAAGTCAATTGTCTCAACAGGAATATTTGTGATATTTTTCACATAATGGCACAGACTCACCGTTAAAGCGCACGGCTCTCACAGCGCCCTGCTGACAGTCTACAGTCCGCAGAAGATGTTGCGGCAGCTGAGGGCCCAGAGGACGCGGCAGAGGAAACGCCATGATTATCACCAGGACGTCAAATACTGCACTGATGTATGACCATGTTTAAATAACGTGTATCTAAAGCACAAGACTGCATGAAAACCTTTAACAACTCTACAGCATGAAAACACCGTTTCGTCAGCGGATGTAAATGAAACTGATGTTGCTCACTAGCGCCACCTCTTGCCTCGGAGACGTCAGACTTTCTTCAAAGTCTACATTAATTGCTATACACAGTTTGCATACATTATATTTATGCTTCTGTCGTATATATTACAATGGTTTTTGAAGTAGTCCTAAATTAGTTATACACCGTGAACAAACAAAAAGGACCCAAAAATTGTGCAACTTAATTTTACTTAACCAAAAAACTAAAAGCAAAATACACCATATGCCCCAAACATTTCAGACACTGCAAAGTGAGCACTCTGTTAGATATTAAACAGCCAGTTTCATTTGAATTTGTACGCAACTTTTAATACCTATTGAAAGAGCATCACATTTCACAGAAAGTTAACCTGAGCTTCAGCTTTGGTTATATGGCAAGTGTTATTAAATGCAAAATAACAAGCAAGGAAACAACAAGATAATCAATTCAGTCTAAAATTAATGAAAGGACCGTTAGAATAATTAACCTAGTTATCAAAAGTATTACAAAGAACAGAAAAAAATCTGTATAAGCTACAAAATACTTCAGAACTGTTATTTAAATCTAACTGTCAATGTTATTACTGTAGGTCTTACATAATACATTTTAAATGGTGACAACCATGCCAATTACAAACCAAAACATTGGTATAAAAATATTGTGTGGTTTTTAAAGTTATTTCTTCTTGCCCTTGCTGGGTTTGGCTAAGAGTGCAGGGTCAAACTGATCTGGAGTCAGTCCTCTGACAGAGAAAAGACGAGCAGCTCGTTCCTGCAGGGTTCCTCCACATTTCAATCCTCTTTCCATCAGCTCTTTCTTCAGCTTCTCCAAACCCAGAGCTTCCAACTGCTCCACCCCACTCACAGACATCAGATCTAGTGGACTGTCCGGCTAAATAAAAGAAATACAAGTTTAATTACAAACAAAATGACTCCAACACAAACAACCACACTTTTAAATAAAGCAAAAGATCTCACCACTTCCTGTGTCTCAGATGGGCTCCCCTGTGGCTCTGGTCGTGGGTCCTGAGACTCTGGTTGCATGACCTGAGCTTTCTCCTCTTCATGGCTGTCAGTCTGAGGGATAACAACTGTACACTCCTTCTCAGCCTCATTCTGCACCTTCTCTGCACTTTTTTCCTCCTCTTTCTCCCGGTTGGTTGTTGGGGGGCTGGGTGTTGGACTGCAGGAGGAGCTGCTGGGTTGGTCCTGAGGTTCTGCAGGACTGTCCTGCCCCCTGGTGGTGGACATGGCAGTTGTTTTGGGAACGTCAGAGCTACAGGAAGCCCCAGAGCCAGAGGTGGAAGGAGTTGCCTCACTGTCGCTATCATTACTGTCATCTTCAGAGCTGCCCATGTCTTCCAATCCCCCTAGGCCACCCCTATCAAATACATGAAATTAAAAATCTTGTTTTTGTTTCTATTATAAACATGATGGAAATGAGCTCAGCTCACCATATGCACTTCTTCTTTGCTTTCTTTTTGCTGTCAGTTGGAGTGGGACGCTTACGGCTCGGACCCTCATCTGCCTGCACAAGCCCACTGGAAGCAGCCTGCATGCCTAAAGAATACAGGGACATCTTTACCATCGGAATCCAGCAAAAAGAAAAGTTTGGCAATATTTCAACACAATCTACACAATATAAAATGTCAAGATATTTTGATAGCAGTTTGGGGTTAAACTCCAGTTGCAAAACTTAGTGTGAGATTTCTTCTAGAAAAATGTTTCAATACAAGTTCACATCACAACCTTTCAGTACAGAGTCCTCCAATCTCTCAGAAAGGTTGTGGCATTGCTGCTCATATTCTGTGTCTGTGAAATGATGTTTCGGCTCAGCTAGTTTTCTTTGAATCCGCTCTAAGCGACGCTGCTCCTTCTCTGCCTCTCGATCGGCCTGCTTTTTCAACCAATCTGCCATTCTGCACACGAACAATCACATGCTTATTATACGCTCATGTTTACAGATCAGTAATAATTATCAAACAGGTATGTAACACTGAATATAACAATCATCAAAGTTACTGTTTCTCATGGTTCACATCGCGGAGTCTTCTTCCACTCAAATCTCTGCAGGCCTCGCGGTTGGTCGTCTTTTCAATTTGTGCACCGAGGGCCCTTAACATTGAGCCAAAGCCTACAACACAAAACTAAGCTTAATTATTACCTAAACAATTACATTATTACACTTTATTATTACATAATATCTACATATTACATCATAACATGTAGATATCATAACAACATAATCCCTTATTGTTTTGAGGGGTTATATTCTAAAAAAGGCTGTTTACCTCCTTTGCCCCCACATAACCGAGGCTCCACACGATACACCACCCCAGACTGAAGCAAGTCATTACTGTGAGATATCCGTCCATTACTCTTCACATAGAAATCAGTGAATGAAAGACTCTAAGAGAGAAAGAAACATTTAAAGGTTATATTACCACTATCATTATTAAAAAAATCAAACAGCCATTACTAGTGATAATATACAGGTCTTAGGTCTCATATCACGGTATTGTGATAAACTCAACCCACCTTTTCAGTGGCAAAATGATTAACCAGATCACTGACAGTCGAGTCCGGGGAGATGGTAAGATTGGTAAATCTCAAATTAGGTGAAATTACAAAAATCTCCATGTTTTCTTCCTACTACTTCACCAACTGCTGCTACTTCGTTCACGCAAATGCGCTTATAAACTTCCGGGAAATGCTGCGACGCTTTGTGACGCAACTACGGAAAGTGAGAGGACAAAAAATGTCCCCTGCGTAAAACCATCCAAAAAAGTGCTAACTGTGGAAATTACCACATAAATGTTTTAAACCTTTTAAAATCTAATATTTGTTTATTAAAACTTCATGTCTTGTGAAAAAATTTTTTTTGAATACTTTCCCAGAACGCTTTGCTCTCTGTGACATTCCAACATGGCGTCGCTCTGTAAGGTGATGTACAACGTGAGCGCCAGATCCACTTTACTGCCAAAACACTGTGTTTTCTCCACGCTTAGATCGTTTTACAGCTCTGAAGTGAGCGGATCTACTGGGGAAGATGGATCTACTGGGGGAGGCGTGGATGAAAAGTCAGCCGACAAGGTGAAGAGCGGGTTTGCGACCGCGTACGAGTTGCATTCGGACCTCCAGCAGCAGCAGAAAGGCGACCGGGGCGCAGCGGTGCGACTGGGCTCCAGGGACGAGACGTCTTTCGCGTCACTCTTACGACACTCTCCGCTAATTCAAATGGGTCCAGCTAAGGACAAAATCGTCATCGGCAAAATCTTTCATATCGTCAATGACGACCTGTATATAGATTTCGGTGGGAAGTTCCACTGCGTGTGTAAGAGGCCGTCCACGGATGGAGAGAAGTACCAGAGAGGGAGCAAAGTAAGACTAAGACTGGAAGACCTGGAGCTGACCTCACGGTTCCTGGGAGCGACGACGGACACGACGCTGCTGGAGGCGAGCGCCGCTCTGCTTGGACTGTTGGAGAGCAGAGAGGCAAAGCCAAAGGAGTAGCTGTCACGGACATTGCTGTGAACTGTGTGAATAAACTGTGTGTTGTATGTGATAATAAACTAATCATTTCACCTTGTTATTGAATTCAGATTGTTATTTATTATTTATTGCCAATATGACAACTGTGGTCCTGTAGCGCA
This sequence comes from Yasuhikotakia modesta, assembly GCA_036877545.1. Classification (NCBI taxonomy): domain Eukaryota; kingdom Metazoa; phylum Chordata; class Actinopteri; order Cypriniformes; family Botiidae; genus Yasuhikotakia; species Yasuhikotakia modesta. The sequence goes on along the minus strand of JBAJNP010004086.1, from coordinate 23,224 downwards.
GTTGGTAAAGAAGGTAGTCGCTTTTTTCCAAAGTCTACAAATACCCAATGAACGGGAATGTCAGGATATTTATGATACCTTGATCATGGTAACCACAGGTAAAACTTGATGACTCGTGAATACTGTAGTATAAGCAAACACGTCCCATTGTTGTTTGCTTTAAATATGGTTTATTTACGGTAGATATTTAACAACTATTGCAATTTGTTGTGAGGGCAATTGGTCTTATATTAGTGTATAAAAACATAAGACACAATTCATATTCATCCTTAAGACTTCAGTTTATATTACGGTGGATACAATAAATACATATTACTGACCTGTGACTAAATATGCATTATATGAATGCTATAACAGGACACAGTATCCTGAATGCAAAATAATGTAAAATGCAAACAGCCACAAATATATGTACATAACAGAAGCTCATCTATATGGTTTTAAACAGCAAACAAAGTTTAACTAATACAAACTGTTATTAGGATAAAGTATAATAACAAAGTATAATAATAACATTCCAAACCCTTCAATACTTAACATTTTATATAACAGGAATTACGAAACAATTTGTGAACAAGAGATATGTGTCATTTTTAATAACATTTTACAAAACCATTATTGTTAGTTCTTTAGGTAACTCACCATGTTGAGTGCCTGGAAAACCAGGCATCTCTTATTAGATGAACTCTAGTTATTGCACGCAACCAAAACAAGCTGAATGTGTCACAATTCATTGTTAAAACAATGCATGAGCTGTGTCAGATTTTCTTAAGTGTTTTGCCAACTTTTTCACGTCTTTTATTTATGTAACTTGTAGCGGAGTGGTAGGGTGAAGTAGCAGAATTACTCAGCAGGGGGAGACCTCCACCACTGGAACAGATACAGATACGTGCAGTGAACTTCAAATCTATCGCACAGCAGTTTGTTGTTTGCGGGGGCTTGAACCACGTCGTTAGTCTCCCGGCCTTGTGAGCTAAATTCTGTAAAATGTATTTCCACGATAAGCGCCCTTATCCTTCTCCGCCCGGTGTTTGCTGTACAAACACTTTCTGTTTGACACCGAGTATAAAACACCCACACGTACAGGTTTGCTGTGGGCTGTGGCAAGCGGCCAACAATCCCAGAGTTCTCTAACGTTAGATTGCATCCGTGCCAACGTGAGTCACCGCGTAGGCATCGAGCAACCCAACCACTCCCCACCAGCCAGGAAACACACGCATGCAGACCGAGCCTTACAGCACACACTTCCTCTCAGAGATGGTCACAGCCGTATAATGAAAGTGACTTAGTTTAGTTAGACTCAACTTGTTGTTGTTGGTGGGTCGCTTCCTAACAACCACAATCAACAAAAGATCTTCATTTCTATGGCAATGCAAACACAGTAGACGTGATAGTGAGATATGCTCTGCTTTGTTTGCAGTTAAGATATAGGATCACACAAACGGTAAAGCAGCAGTAAACCAGTTTACATTTGACCCTCTAACGTGTACAAGCACGCACACCCAAAATCTAACAGCTCATGCGTACCTAGAGCCCCTGGCAAGTATCTGTCCGTGTGGCCCCGCCCACTATAAACCAAGGGCTGTTTGACAGCTACTGCAAACATACAAGCACATACAAAAACACCATCAAAGAACCACTTACAGACTGAAGTGTGCCACTCTGTCTCCCAGCGAGGGGCTTTTGTTAGTCTTTGAACAAACACAGGGTTGGATAAGATAAAGCATCTAAATTTACTGCTTTCTTTTCAGTACTGTTGAATGTTTTCAGTTTAGTTGTTTACTTTTTATTTTAAGTTTGACATTTTAAAGTTAATGTGAAACCTGATATCTTCAGGTTAAACCTCTATGTTTTTTAATGACAAAATACAAAAAAAGTAGATTTTTAACTATTAACTATTAGAACTATTTCAGTTTAGTTTTTTTAGTGGGTGAAAAAACTACACTGTTATACTTAATAAATTAATATTATTATTAATAATAATATGTAGGCTGGATTTTGACTTTTTTCATCACATGAATTCACGAGATATTGCCTTGGGCCGTGTTATAAGGAACAGTCTTTGATGACTAATTTCATTCGTTTCTTGCTACTTTTTGGAAAAGTCTTGCCTAAAAAAAACTTAAAGGCTTCAAAGGTTCCCACTGGAGAAGGAGATGTAGCTTAGCAGTATGATATTGACCCTTGCTGCTCCTGTAAGCAATGTGTGTTTGAGTCCGTCTCACAATTTACTCTTGATGGCGTTTTCAATTCTGTACTCTCACAATAAATCCAAAAGGAAAAATGGCCCTTAGTTCATGAGTGCTATAAAAACGTCCTCATCTATCATTGAAACAAGGTTTTGAAACCAGCCATGTTTAAAGACACAGTACAATCATTTTCACCAGATGCTTCTGTGATTCTGCATCACTTACTATTTTTATCTCACTCACTTCCAGACATTGTATGAAACAGCTCATAAAATCAGCTCTTGTCACACCTACTTTTGTCCAGTATGCTTAAGTCAACACAAATCTGATTAATATATTCCACAAGATTGACTGACAAGAGTCACTCAAAACGTAGTTTTAGAATCACTCAATTTCTGATAAAAGATGAAGACAAACACTAAACAGTGTCTGCTTACCACAGGCTTAAAGGGACCGAAAACACTTATTAGTAAAGAACTGAATACAAATTAATTCAACTGTTTTAAAAGTGTTTAATAATGTCCTTTGGAAAAAATAATAATACATATTTTATATTTCTATTATATAGTGGTTAAAATCGTCCAACAAATTACCATTTGTAAACAAAAATTGGCCCAAACACATTAAATCATGCAACACTTTGGATGTAAGATTGACAGAAAAAGTGCCTTATACAGTTTCAAATATAAAAGTCCACTAAAACATGTATTTATTTATATAATCCAAATCTGGTCCGGTTGCAGGGTGTTTAAACCATGGTAAAGTTCAGCCACTACAAGAAAAAAAAGAGCGTGTTAAAATTTATTACATTTTTTACATTTTGTATTAATTACATTTTGATTTGAACTATGACTAAGTTTCCAACCTGCTGAAAGTCCAGCTCAATGAAGCCAGTTTTGTGAGGATCAAGCGTCTTAAAAATCCCTGAGAAGATCAAAACATGTTGACAAACAAATACACACACAGCTACACTCAAATATTTATGCTAACTAACTTCTGCTTTCTGTAGAATTTAAATGTAATGTGTTCAACAGAATTGAAAGTTAGCTTTTTAACTTATAATTTAATAAGTTAAAGCAAATTAGCTTTAACTCATTAAATTATTGTATTAGGATAGATGGTGAGTTATTCAGCCTTTTTTTGTGTATGAGCCAATTAATGAAGCTTAGATTTGACTGTGTAGAGGTATTTACACACATTTACATTTAAGAGAAGTTGCCTGCTTAAAACAAGACATGCTAACTGATTAATGTATGCAGACCACCAGATTAAAACTTTTCTAAAGACACAAATAACATGGACTTACGGAACATCATCTCCAGACGCATGAGACACGCCACAAAGTTATCAAAGTCCATGGTCATGTCTGGCTCAGCAAAGCGTGCCACTAGTTGCTGGTAGATAGTGTTATTAAGACAGAAACCTGGAAAAGACAACAAACACAGTGAGCATTAAAATACACCGGGAAAGTTTCTCATGAACTGTCAAGCAAATATGAATCATGTGATTGGTCAGCTTGACTCACCGGCCTCCTTCAGTGCCACACGCATCTCCGGAGTGCTCATGGTTCCGGAATTATCCATGTCGTTCTTCTTATAGATTCCCTATGGTGACCAACAAACAACACAAATGACCTCATTGTCTCTACGTTCCTCATTCAGAAATAAAAAATGAAGGCAGTGTGTTGGATGTCTTACGAGGTATCGCTGCACTTTCTTCCAAAGAGTGGCAAACTCTCCCAGGCCCAGTTTTCCATTGCCGCTTCCCTGAGACACGGTTAAGGGAAACTTACAGACAGTATTAGTGATACATTAAAGCTGAGCAGATGTTATGCAAATGAGGTCTGATGCATCAAAGCAGCTACCAATGAGAATGAAAGCAGTAAACTTCCTCAAACTTCCTTGCATGTTGATTCAGTTTAATACTGTGGTCTAGGAACCAGCAGCACAGAGACTGAATCGCTCACACACAGACAGGCTACGACAAACACCAAATTCCTGTCATTCCTGGAGAGTGTAAATATGCCACGCTAACATAAACACGCTAAATGTTTAAACTAGCAGCTGAGAGGATACGTCCATGAGGTTCACCATGATTCGACATGTATCCAAACTAAATCCGTCTGTTTTTATGTCATTTCCTATGAAAAGAAACACAAAACCTTTAGACTGGCACAATATTTTTATTCAAAGCAAACAATAGGCTGCAAGAATACTTACTTTTTGCTATAATTTTGTTTAGAATGGTCTGAAGTTCCATGGCTGAGATTTCCATATCCTACAGAGAGAAATCAGGATTGGTTGATGCACTTCTCCAGTAAAATAAATGTTTACTGTTTAATAAGCCGTCTCCACTCACATCTCCAGCTAGTTTGGTGAACAGACCCCTAAAGCCAGAGTCAACCTCAGCGTCTGATACGTTCTCCTGAAAACAAGAACCAGTACAGTTTAAAGATGCCACAGAACATCACACAAAAGACTCTGTTCTGCTAAATCATTTATGACGTAAATGAAAATAAAAATAAACTTTAAATATTTTGTTAACCATGCTGCTGACTTTAACAGTGTATAACAAAAATTGTGAGGTTGCTTACGTCAGGTAGTTCAGCTTCAACAGGATCATCACATGGTCTAGAATGAACCATACGATTGGACAAATTAACCAGCCAATCAAATACATTTAAAACTTAGCACTTAAAACAACAACAGTCCAAATGAAACCACTGATTTAAAACTATGAATTAACAATAAATTGACTGGCATTTACAGGAGCACAATACATGCATTTACAAATAAACTTTATGTAACCATGCCAGATAGCCCCACAAAAATGTAGATACGTTACACTGTCTCTGTCTGTTTTTCAGAAAACACACGCAGGCAGAAGTCTCCATCCTTGTGGGGTTCGAAGGTGGACGGTACGATGAGGTACTCTCCAGGTGGCAATTTGAAGCGTGTGGATACCTCTCTCAGGTTAATAAAAGTCTCAGAACGAGCTTTTTGTGCATGTGACAGGAAGAAATTCTTATCTAGGTGGACGTCCTTCTGTCCATGAAACTGGTGGAGAAATTAACCAATCAGCGAGCGACTTAACAGCATTCTTGTATGTGATTGGTCAAGAAAACCCCTCGATGACGTTTAACACTTACCTGTGAAGGTAACTGTGGAAACAAAAGAAAAACAGCTTAGGAATGGTTTGTATTTTCTGAAGAAAGTTTAAGTGATGTTTGTCTGTGACGTTTTGCTGAATGAATGTCTGGCTATTGTTATGCAGTTGTATAACAAGTGCTATGCTATGTGGTTGCTAAGGCATTGCTATGAATTAGAAGGCTGATCTACATGGTCCAGGTCAAAAAGTCCTTAAAAAAGTCCTTAATTTTGGTATTTTTTAGTCAAATAGTCTATTCTTTCTGGCCATTTTAGATATGCCATTTCTGAGGAACTTTCCACCCTATCATGGTTAGATCAGTCTATCTCTGCGATGTTCCCACTCACCTCATAGACAGCAAAGCCGATAGTGTGCATATCCTCGCCCATTTTTCGAAGACGTCGCCGGTTCTTCTGAATCAGACCAATCACAAAACTGCAGCCCACCTCATTATCATCTGGATCATCGTCCTCCTCATTCAGCCTGATCACAAACTGAGGATTCATCCAGAACGTGTCTGTGGAAAAGAACACAGATGTCACAAGATAACAGATTACATATATCTCAACCATATCAAAACAAAGCATGTTTTCACATTTTTTACAATGATTATGGGGTGGAATAGGTTTGTTGCAAACATTTGTTAAATAGAGCTTAGTGTGATTCTGGTTTTAAATTAGCTACTTGGAAATGTAAATATTTAAGAGATTTAAGGGGAAAACATTTCCCTAACACAAGTCTTTGGGCTGATTGGGACACTCACACAAGCAGCAAGGTTTACTAGAAACATAATGTTTACATTTTTGCAGGAACGTTCACCACAAATGCTTTTCACTATATGTTTTTAACTGCATGGAAACAACAGCTTGAAAATTCTTTGAAATATCACCTATAATAAAAGATGTTTTATATCTTGCTATTCGCTTGTGTCTTGTAGGCGTGTCTTTCATGGACTTACAAGGATTGTTCCTACAGCCCCCAGCAGTGGAGCCCCTCCTCCAGGTTCCATCGTAGTTGTTAACAGCCCAGTGTTTAACAGAATCGCTGGTAATGGCGTCTGGGGTAAGTGTGCAGATTTCTATACGAGAGTAATGTCTCAGGAACTCTGAGAAGGACATCCTTAACAAACCAAAACAAAATAACATATCAACACTAATGTCCTGAAAAGGAGTAAAAGCAGAGCCTATAGATTAGAAAATTATAGATTTGTAGATATACCAGAATTCTCCATCTTCAGCCCTGTTATCCGGCCGCTCTGAAGGATCCACACTGTTCCATTCAGATGAACTGAGGAAAAGAGGAAACAAACATTCGGTCTAATCATTAACAATCCAGCTATTGATAAACTAAAACACCTTCTGCAAATAAGATTGCTCCATGTATCCCAAAACCAGACTTATGTTATTCACAATGCATCAGGTTAGCCAATTACCACAGTCATCATTTACATACAGTTGTCTTAAAGGCTGTAAATTGTAGTGCAGTATACTATAGTAAACTTATACAGTTTTAAACCTATATACTATAAACTTATAGTAGTTGCACTTAACCCATTACACTACACTATATATATATATATATATATATTCTATACTATCTTTAGTATATAACTGAAGCATACTTGTCACTCCAAGCCCCGGTCCATTCCACCTGACCCCAAGGGTTCCTCATTCGAACCAGCTTCTCCTTGCGACCACGATAGTTCACCTGGCAAACAAACATACTCATGATTACACAATAGTAAGAACATGGCAACATGTGCTAATTCTGTTGTTAACACAAAGGAAGCCATGAAATCGGTTTAGACCTCTGTAGCCCCTGTGAGTGAGTATGCGTGGCCTTTCACCAACTTCTGACGGGTGACAGCTTCTGAATCAGCAGCGCTAGTGATCTAAACCATTAGAAATAAACACATATGTATTTAAAGAACATGTAAAGAATATCTGAAAAATATTTAGGGGCGGGGCTTATCAACCAGGAAGTTGTCTATAATTGGTCACGTTAAAACAGTCATTAGGATTTTTTATTTTATTTGTTGCTACCAGTTACTTTCACAGTATACAGATTTAAATGTACATTGTGCAATATACATTTTTCAGTTTAACTGGTGGCTGATACAACACACACACACACACACTGTTACTGTAGTATAGGAAATCATAGCAAACATAGGAAACAGGTACAGGAATCTCACATCGATGGAGCAGCCCAGCAAAGCTCCAGCCTCCAGAGATTTCTTGATGATCTGAAACATGTTGGGGGGAGCTTTGCTCAGGTCGTAGTTCTCAGCGATGCCTCCAGTAAAGTCCTCAAAGCCCTCAGTAGTGGAACCTCCAGACAGAGCCTCATAACAGCCGTTCACCCTGTCACACAACACACCACAGTGTTAGAAACATGAACACACACGCCTAATGCCTTAGTAACACAAACTAAAGTTAATCCTACTGTTAATTTTTCTCCTAAAGGCACTTTAAACCCTTCAGCTACATAATTTTACAAGATTATCATTATGTAAAGATTATGACTTGCAGTGAATGCACTTTATAAACACAATCACATTAAACAACAGATGTTTAAATAACATGTTTGACTGGCAACGGCAAACAGAACCAGAAATAAGGAGGGTACGAGTGCGAAAGCGATGTCTAACAAGGGCGTGAAATAAACAGTGAACGGCTGGGTTAAAACATTCTCCACAAATGACACACCCGGATTCCAGGAATACACCTGTGTGTGTCACCCTGCCTGTATGCAAAGTCACTAATCCACAGATACAATCCCAGGATTTTTGTGCATAATTCCACTGAATGAATGATAAAACAGAGAATATAACACTGTTATTGCTAGCTGAAGGCATTATTAAATTTGTTAAATATTTAACATACGCTGGAGGGGAAGGTGTGGAGGTATTTGTGGAATTCTTTGGTGCTTCAGGACAAATTTGGCTGTGATTAAACATTATTATATTTACAATTAAATTTTTTCATGCAAATAAACATTTGCTAAACAGGCATCAAAACATCTTATGATAACGTTTTATCTGTATGTGCCCTCAGTGGAAATTTTATCATGTAGTGCCTAATAGTTACACAGCTACTGAAGGAAATTTCATTTTGAAGTTCCTTTAGTAACCAGTTAAGGCAGAAAAACAACATGCCTGTTTATAAATGTTTTTCAAGATGTTTATAAACATCTTGCATTTACAATTCATTCTCAGTTTATCAACAGTAGCTGAATCTGAAATTTTGTTAATATGTTTTTTAATTATATATGACACTACGCATTATTAGACACTATGCGTCTTAAATACATACAAAATTACATAACAGGTAAATACTAGATAAAGGATTAGTTAAATCAATGGACAGCGCTTAAAAAAACACTTCATTGTATTGTCTGTTCTTAGACCGCAAGCTCTACAAAATGAGCTGAATTACTGGTTGAGGCGGTTTAAGCTTCATTGCGGTGAGTTACACACATAAAAACACACACAAGGACATACAAGGACACACACAAGGACATACTTAGCATAGGCCTTTTCCAACAGGGCGCTCCAGAATTCGCTCCCCTCCGCGGAGTGAACGAACACCAGCTCTCCATCTTTTACCGGCAACCGGTCATCGATCACAACATCCACCCACTCTCCGAACTGCCAGAACTGAAGGTGGAGAAATAAAACACAGATATAATGTCACGCTACGTCTGGAAATGTGTCAAACCACAGAGATGTCCGTCTACAAACCTACATTAAATAGCAAAATGTACTAAAAATATCATGATATTAGCATGTTTTTGTAGCAGGTACTAGGGCATTGCTATATGTTTGACATGCTACCATGAATTTGTTATATGTTTTATATATTTGTCATGATTTAAATTTTTATACTATGGTAAAGTCATTGTATTCCCTATTGTATTATCAAAAAAAGTCGCTGTACAGTATATAACAAGTGTCTGCTCTTAAAAATGTTTTATTAATGCTAATTTTTTATATTGTAAAATAAAACAATTAGGTTCCAATTATGACCGATTTAATGCACAACTCCTTTTTACCTGAAAATGGAAGATTCCTGCATAGCTGCCACCAAAGTCTTGCCCACTGGGCACAACTCTGGCCATAACATCCTCATTGAGCGTCAGGGAGGCTATAGCTGCTAGCAGCCAGCAGTCACCTAACACAGATCCAGACAGGAAGTTAGATGTGTGTATTTGCTTTGCGGCTTGTAGTTAAAACCAACAAACGAGTCACATACAGATATCAGACATGCTAGCAGACTAGCAGACCTCGCATTAGCCAATCACGAGTCAAAAGACAGAAACAGAATAATGAAAATAGTTATATTATACAAGAATGCATTCAAAAATACTTCTAATGTAACATAAGCGAATGTGGTTGTGGTTTTTATGTCACGCAAGTGGTAAGCTTCAAAGCTCGTGTGTATGCAGAACCTGCTGTACGTCTGTAAGAATATGTCTTCTTTCAAAACAAAGACAATGGGCTTTTTGAGCCGTTTGACACCCGTTTATTTAACTTTGTTGATGTGGAGTTCTGCTTTAACAGGATAATTACAACCAGGTTCTTCCAGCTTTTACTGAAGCTTCTAAAAGCAACAGCATGTATTTTAACCCCCCCACTTAGTTTCTCTGTTCAGCCGGTTTGTGTTATGTTTGGTGAGCTGTAAACAAAGGAGGGATAAAAAGACAGATAAACTGCATATAGATAGATAGATAGACAGACAGACAGACAGATGCAAAACATGACACGCCCTTTTCCTAGACATCACATTTGTTTGCTAAGTTCAACCAATTCAATTATTGTTATACATTAGTAGAATTAACTTGCAGGATCTGTGGCAACATGGTGGTATATAACCCACCCCGAATGCCACACACCACATGACATGGATTTGGGCCAAAATCGTAGATTTATCTATGAGGCTGCTTGTATCTGGCCCTCAAAAATGACTTTCAATGGCCAAAGGAATCGCCTCAATTTCGCAGAATTTCCGGTTAAGGCAGTTTAGTTTCAGCATGCATACAACACTAAAAGGTGCATCTTACCCAGTGCTCCTTGACAAATGTCTGTCCTTGTAGCTCCACCGATGATGAATTCGGGTTTTGAGCACAGCTCCTGCACACCACACCAAAACACAACATTTTAAAAGCAGAATCTCAACAAACACTCTAGACTATACAGCACAAAGTATTACATTAATGTGCTATTTCTGCTTGATCTGTGCCTTAAAAGTTACTTTTGTTTTGGTGCAACCTAAATGTTTCAGGTTAATATACTCCAAGTAACAAAACGTGTTTTAAAAATGTACAAAGCACGTTGTTTTTAGTTTACATAGAACATTTCAAAATATTTCACTTATATATTTCATATAATTTTATCATTTAAAGTTTTTATCATAACTTTAAATGATAACTGTTGAACACTTTAAATGTTGACATCGCTGAACACAGCGATGTCAACACGCCTCTTTAATATGAACATATAGGCCTGTCTGCTTATTTGCGTAGTTATATAAACCAAACAGCGCAGAACGGAACGGAACGCAAGACGCAAGACGCATCCTGTGTAAAGGCCCAAATAGTCGTATAGAAAATATTACATCCTAAACCATTTGCACTGACCAGTTTCTATAAAAACTGACCTTGACATGCATAAATAAAAATAACCTATAAATGACCAATGCAACGATTATCCGTTCATTCCTGTCCGGAAAACATTTTAAAACATATTGCTCCTACAGAAATGTTCAGGAAATCATACCCCTGGTCTTTTCCATACTATTCCTCTGGTTTTGTACGAGCTAGCTCCGAGTTCTTTAAAGCCCAGAGATTCGGGTGCGGCTGGGAAAGTTGGGTCTGAAAACAGGGTCCCGTTGCTCCGACATTGGCTCCTGAGCGCCTCAAAGTCTTGGTTGAGGTATTTCACGGCTTTGGCGTTAGTTCCGAACCCAGCCGCCTGCGCTCTTTTCTTGGCCAGGGCAGATGCTACCCCCGACATTTTCCTTCTGCTAAAGTCTAAAATAATATCTAAGAAATGTGCAGAAGTCTTGGTCCTTCAACTTAGTTAACTGTGTTTCTCCGCCCCAAACTTTCCAGGCGTGGTCAGGCTGTCATGAGTGTTATGAACTAGTTTTTTGGGCGTTTTACCCACACGGTGAAGAACAGGAAGAATGTAAAATGTGAGGTTTAAGGGACATAAATAAACGTATAGCTACTGTAATTGCACGGCGATAGTATGTATAACATACTGCATATATTAATAATAACATGAGTTATTGGAATAACTATAAGTTTTTCACAGTTTAGAAGATATATGAGGAAGCTACACGTTTTCTGTTGTGATGCTTTTGTATAAAACAAGACTGTCTGTCAAAACATATCCTCCACTTTATAATAAATACAGACATGTTATAAACGCAGGCATGTTTGACATTTTCTGCCACAATGTAAATAAAACCGATTAGTTGCTCAACACTGCCATCTTTCTTAAAGATGATGCACATACATTGTCTAAACATGGAAAATGTATAAACCCCGCCCATATGTACGTCAACCAAGGAGACGTCACAGTAAACGTAATGTTTCGTTTTATACAGAAACTCTTGTATTGGAGACCATGAAAATAAAACACCAAATGCAGTTTGGGTTTAACAAAGTAATTAAAGCTGAAGCCGCTATAGTATAAAGGTAAATGTTAGTGTTGCAGAAGTAAAAGTAGTTAAAGCAATAAATATAATAGACAAAATACAATGTAGTGAAAAACTCCAGTTTACCATTTAAAAATTTATTTGGTGACGTAATTCTCTCTCTCTCTCTCTCTCTCTCTCTCTCTCTCTC
>JBAJNP010004086.1:0-11010 GCA_036877545.1 Yasuhikotakia modesta | reverse complement strand
CACACACTCACACACACACACACACACACACACACACACACACACACACACATTAATTACATATATTGACTATATATTTTTATACATAAATACAAACAGAAATACACTGTCCATTTATTATATTTTTTATAAACTGTCTAGTTTGCTACTTATTAAAGGAGCCAATAATAATTTTCCAGCCTTACTTAAAAAACATCTTTCACTTCTTTTACCTTTTTTAAACAAATCTACAATATTTACCTTACAGAACTATAGTCATGTGTATAATGGTGTTATTTGATGCTAATCCATTGTTAGAGCTAGCAACCCCAGCCCCCATAAGCTCTTTACCTGCACACAGGTGAGCGTGACTCCGCCCCTCACACCTTTCTCATGACAGACCTCTCACTTTAAAACCAGCATTAGTCTCATATAACCACTCACACACTACACAGGCTTACAGAGCACAGACTCATATACACTTGATAAAGAGGCAGTATGAGCAATATTGCAAAGTTTCTGTCTAAGAAGCAGGACAGGGAAGAAGGTGTGGGGACCAATGAGAAGGCGATACCCTATAACAAGCAGGACTTCCAAAGCCTGAAGCGAGAATGTTTGGAAAAAAGGACTCTGTTCCGAGACCCGACTTTTCCCGCTGACTCCGAGTCCCTCGGATACAATGAACTTGGTCGGTATTCCTTCAAGACCCGAGGCGTGGAGTGGAAGAGGCCGAGGGTAAGGTGTTATTTTAGTATGTTGTAGAATGATTGTATGTTTTGTTATGAATATGAAGAACAAAAAATGGTGACATTTTAGGTGGTAACACAAGAAATATGGTTTATAAATCATGTGTTACTTTGATTTATTTAAGTAAGGTTAGGGGATATAAAATATCATTAGTCTAAAATAAAAAAGTGTATTCTATAATATCATGAATTATGCATAGCTAATATGTAAAATGTATATATATATAATATATAGAATAGTGTGTGTGTGTGTGTGTGTGTGTATAATATAGAACTTCTGTGTTTCTATACTGTTTTCTCTTTTGTCTGTGTTCTCTGTACTATATGAACTTAATGTAAAACTGCTTTGCAACAGTCCAAAATGCTATAGAAAGTTATAGAAATACATTACACTATAGAAACGCTATAGAAATACATTTGAATGAAATAAGAAAGAAACAATGGAAGTCTAGTCCTGTGTGTGTTTGCTTTTTTCTGCACAGGTGGAGCATAAGTAAATATTGGAGCCCTCAGTGCAGACTTTAACGCACTACTTGCAATATTAAGGCGTGTTTTCCCACCCTCTTGTTTTAATATGAAAGTATCCATTTCCTGTTAGACCTATTAGACATTCTTGTGTATTAAACAAAATTGGTTTAATAGTTGCATTTATCAGAAAAGGAAAAGAGAGGGATTTATAATCAGACTTATAACTCTGACCATTCCTATAAAACACAATTCTGTTTTTTTTAATGGAAAAAATCAGGTAACATAAAATATTGCTGCCTGTAATACCTTGTTATAAGTAACTTAGTTAACTGGCTTCAAGTCATATATACTTACTATGGCAACCATTAGCATCTCAGGTTACCCGGTAAGGTGTGAGGTGTCTAACACATTGTTTGTTTATACTTACAACAGCCTCTGCTTAGTAGTGTGCATTGTTATATAAATAAGACTGTTTTGACAGTTTTTCCCTTTAAAAACATAATAGCCTGCATGTTAAATAAATATGTATGTTTAACTAAACCTTTTATGCATGCAGTTTGCTAAGAGCAAATAACTTGTTGTTAACCAGATGTATCTTTAAGTTAAAGGGCTTTGCTAATACTTCTATTCACGAATGAATCTTTTGTTTTAAAGGAACTGTGTTCAAACCCTCAGTTCATTGTGGATGGTGCCCAAAGGACTGACATCTGCCAAGGGGCTTTAGGTAAACATAACATACATGTTATGGCTGAAACCATGAATTATTTATAAATTCTTCTAACATTGTGATCAGTACAAATAGGGATAATGGTTGTCGTTTGCACTGGTGGGAGGTCAAAAAAACAGAGTTGATGAATATGCCATTAGCCAGGCTATTAATGAAATATTATATATCACTATCGCATAATGATAATGGTTTTGATTAGGTATTTAGATAAAAATGCTTTAGCTATATATTGGTGTGTCTCCATTATGGCTCACATAAAATTACAGCACTCCACCCTAAACTTACACAGACTGGTACTGGGCCGAGCTAAGCTCCAAAACAACAAATCTAATCTCTACTAGCACCAAGAAAAATGTTTTATAGAAACACTGTTGTTTAATCTATTTATTTTCTAGTTCATCTAGTTTAAAACTAGATCATTTTCATTTATCCAAATGGTTACACAACAATGCAATTGCTTTAATATTTTTAGCATGTATGTTGTGGGTAGGTGTTAGAATATTTAAATAGTTTGGTGGTTTCTTACTGGCCTGTTATGGGAAAAACACATAATGGTATATATGGGTTCTGTGGCTTAGTGGTAAAGGTCTAGATCTATCGTGTCCTTGAGCAAGACTCTTAAGCCCAGGTTGATCCTGGATAACTATCTGTTAACTAAGTGTATTGTAAGCCAGTTTTGCTTCAGCTAAAAGAACAATAACCGAATAAGGGGTCGCTAACTTGTGACCTTTCTCTGCAGGTGACTGCTGGCTGCTGGCAGCTATTGCCTCTCTTACTCTAGATAAGAACATTCTAGAACGTATTGTTCCACCTGGTCAGAACTTTACGGACGATTACGCCGGCATCTTTCACTTCCAGGTCTGATCTCATTTGTAGATTTCTACTATCTACTAACAAACAATTTTGCGCCTATATAACCGTGATACTGTTATTAGCTCTGGCAATAGAGAAAATTTGGCAAGTGTTTTGTTCAAAACGCTTATAGAATGTTAGATTAATGTTTTTCTCTCTGCAGTTCTGGCAGTACGGCGAATGGGTGGATGTTGTCATTGACGACCAGCTGCCCACCAGAGATGGAAAGCTGCTGTTTGTTCACTCAGCAGAGGGTTCAGAGTTCTGGAGCGCCCTGATGGAAAAGGCCTATGCCAAGTGAGTGTGTGTGTGTGTGTGTATGAGAGAGTGAAAGCTAGTGTGGTGATTCATCACAAGGTACAGCATATAACTACTTGATATCAGATTCATGTGAAATGCTAGGTAAACACAACCCAAACTGATAGCCACAACCTACAAAACACACAGTTTACATCACCACAAAATCTACAAAGTTCATAGAATAGAGAACAGTGTTGCATATTTAACTTCCACTCCATATTATATTATTTAATACACAATTTACTGCATGCACAGTTGTACAGTTACACTATGTAAACACAAAGGTTTGTTACTGCAGTTCATCTGATAGGACATACACCAAGCTCACGGGTTCGAATGCCAGGGAACGCACCAATAATTTTAATGTCTTTAAATAGCTGAACTTAAGTAGCCAAGTTACACAAAGTTACACAATGCTGTTAGGACACCTCACATTAACTTAGTTGTTATTGCAAAAATAACACACAGAGCTGTGATATAATCCTGCTATATTTTAAAGGCTCAATGGCTCATATGAAGCTCTGACGGGCGGCTGCACAACTGAGGGTTTTGAGGACTTCACAGGAGGCATCGCTGAGAACTATGAGCTGAGCAAAGCCCCTCCATATCTGTTTAAGATCATTCAGAAAGCATTGGGGTTGGGCTCTCTGTTGGGCTGTTCCATCGATGTGAGTAATCATATCTTATGCATTTTAAAGATCATAACATACATTTTAAAGACATATAGACCTTGTAGTTAGTCAGTCTGAGCACCTGTAAGACACTTAGGCTCTGATTTACTAAGATTTGTTTGTGCAATTTGACATTGCAATGGCATGCAGGTGTATTGTGGGCGATTTACTAAGCATAAATAACCCCACGTGCAAACAGGATGGACACGCCCATGTTTAAAGTAAAGGTTGCGGAAGATAAATTAATGAGGCGTGTGATTTTATCGTCCACTTCTATTGGTCGATTGGGGACCATATAGTCCCGCCCCAGACCGACACGTCCGCCGAGCCAAAGTTTTCATGCGGCCTATACAAACAAACAAACATTTTAAAATGTGCCACAGACGCCGTTAACACTTGTAAACAACTAAAATGTTTCACAACAACCAGAAATAAACAACAACTTTCTTTTATTTCTACTAGATTACAAGCGCATATGAAACGGAGGCGGTGACCAGCCTTAAGCTGGTTAAAGGACACGCCTACTCCATGACCGGCGCAGCGGAGGTGACGCGCTGCTCAAACTTAAAACTATGAAAAAATGAAAGCATGCTAAAACTAAAGAGTAACTACAATGAGACATTTTTTCCTTTTAGGTTCACTACCTCGGGCGTCCCGTGCAGTTGGTCCGGCTCAGGAATCCATGGGGGCAGGTGGAGTGGACGGGCGCTTGGAGTGATAAGTGAGTGTATTACCACGCGTTCATTGGGAGTCGTGTACGTGTACGTGTACGTGTAGTCTTTCCTGCAGCTCTGAACCAAACTTTCCGCCTCAGCTCCAGCGAGTGGAATAATGTCCTGCCGGAGGAGAAAACCAAACTGGATTATTCAGCCGACGACGGAGAGTTCTGGTAGGAAAGCTTAAGTTGTTAAAGTTAACGCTTTAAAAACATTGTGGTTAAGTCACCCGTCCTCTCTCTTCCCCAAACGAAGCATTTGTCCGATTCGTCGAGTGAATCGATTAAATGAACCGGTTCAAAACGATTCACTCTTTGCACAGATGCTCTCATTTTATTTATTTTTAAAATAATAATAATGTTATACAAAAGTTTTACAAAATGATGCTTTAGTGTCTTCAAAAATGCTTGAGAAGAACCTTGATAGATAAACACTAAGTTAGATTTTTGTAAATGTGAATGTTTTGATCCATTATATTTCTGGTAAGTATACATTTAGTATATAGGCTACGTACAGTTTGCTGTTTTTTTTATCAGGGAAATCCAATAATTGATTTTGTCTAATCTTCTAATATTCGCCTAATAGTTCCTGGCTGTAACTTGGCAAGTATTTTTCTGAATGGCTCCGCATGCAACGCTCATGTCTTAAAGCAGTAACCAAAACAGCTGATTTGTGTTTTCTCTTCCTGTCAGGATGGCATATACTGACTTTGTGCAGAACTTCTCTAAACTGGAGATCTGTAATCTGACTCCAGACACTCTGACCAGTGATGAGGTGGGCCGCTGGAACCACTGCCAGTTTGAGGGCCACTGGAGGGTGGGCGCCACTGCAGGGGGCTGCAGAAACAACCCAGGTATCGTTTTAACCAATCAGACCCAGCTAACCTTAAAAAATATATATATTTTGATATTTATTCATTTGGCAGATGCTTTTATCCAAAGCATCCAAAATACATTTTTATCAGTTCTTGTGTTCCCTGGGCTTGAACCCACAACCTTTGTGCTGCTAACATAACGCTCTACCAATTAAGCTACACAGGAAATGTTTTCAAAAGATTTGCTAAAGTTCTCTAAAAGTTATTAAAAGTCTTCTTGCAGTAGCATTAATAACTTTTATAACAATATATACTATAAATAGTTATTCTAAACTACTAAAGATATACTACTAAGTTTTTATTTGATTTTGATTAACTACTAAGTTATACTGAACTTCTAAAGTTGTTAGTGGTTAGTTTTAAAAATGTTACAGATTAAAAATAAAATGTTTAATGTTCTGATAACATGCTCTTATAAGCAGAATTGTTAATTCAATGTCTAAAAATTGCACCTTTTAAACATTCCTAGAACCTTTAAAATAATTTTATGTTATAGTTACTTAACAGAAAATTCATACAACCCAACACTGTTAGCTGGGGACACAGAATGTATGTTTCTTTTCTCCTAAAACATGTTATATTATAAGAGTCCTCTAATTCTCACTCTCCAGCTACGTTCTGCTCGAACCCTCAGTTTGTGATTAAACTGGAGGATGTTGACGATGACCCTCATGATGGGGAAGATGGCTGCACTGTACTGGTGGGCCTGATGCAGAAAGATACACGCAAGGACAAGAGATTCGGACGGGACCTGAACACCATCGGTTTCGCCATTTACGAGGTAACACAACCAGCAACAATGTACAGATATAAAGCCACTAGATTAGCTGCCATCATTACATCTGTTGCTTGTGCCTCTACAACATGTTGACATTCAAATGTCAATATATAACTATATATGATGTTTTTATGTGTTTTTCAGGTTCCAGCTGAGGTGTGTACCGGCTGTATTTGTTTTGTACATAGAGGGTAACAGGATCCAGAAACATTTTTTCTGCAGACCTTGTAAACCATGTTGATTTGCTCACTGTACAAGGTATTTGTTTTTGGCAGTACAAGGGTCGCAATAATATTCATCTGGGAGCCGATATCCTGTTGCGTGAGAGGTCCGTTGCCAGGAGCAACACCTTCATCAACCTGCGCGAGATGAGCGAGAGGTTTAAACTTCCTCCCGGGGAATACGTCATCATTCCCTCCACCTTCGAGCCACATCGGAAGGGAAGTTTCATACTGCGTGTGTTTACAGAGAAAGAGGCGGCAGCCAGGTTTGTCAAAATGCGTTTTTATACTAAGACCATGTTTGTGTAGTTCTAGTTTGTTGCCACACGGTGGTGCTATTGCACCGGTCTGACCCCCGGAGGGGGGGGGGGCATATTAACCTGCCTATCTATACAAGCAGATGATGATTTTTTACATACACTTTGATTTAATCTCAAAACCAAATCAGATCCCATATGGTGGCTATGGGATAGATGTATTTCTCCCTATTGTCTCTTTTCTCTGCAGCCCAATGGACGCAGATATCAGTGCAAATTTGAAAAAGGTGAATGAATCTATGCTTTGCAAACAGAGTGTTTTGTTATTAAATATAAAGAAGGCGCATGTATTTTATTGTACAATTTAAAACGTTAATAAATGTTACAGTAAATGTCAACGATATGTACAAATGTGAGTTTGGATAAACTGTTATATTTCCCCTAAATCAATTAATTACACTTGAGAAAATGTAAACAGTATATTGTTTTTTTTTTTAGGATTATGTATCTGAGAAGGATGTGGACCCACATTTTAAACGCCTTTTCCTGCAGATCGCTGGAAATGTGAGTTGACTGAATGTTTGACTCATTAACTGGTTTTTCATTTAGGGGTATTTTTTTATTTTACTATTTTTGCATGATCTTATCTTTTCTACTCAGGATTCTGAGGTGTCTGTGTTGGAACTACAGCAAATTCTGGACAATATTGTGTCTAAAAGTAGGAACATTTTATTTTAGAGCTTGCTGTGAGTTATTCTCACACTAACAATTCTTATTGGTTTGCACAGGAACTGACCTAAAGACAGATGGATTCAGTATGGAAACATGTCGCCACATAATCAGCCTTATGGATGTATCTTTTTTTTATTACAGGTCATTTTAATGAATGTTCAATTCTGTATTTAATCTCAATTGGAAAATACTAATACTAATATCTAATAATACAGAAAGATTATTACATATTTGAGAGTCCTAACCCTATAGTGTCCTTCCCTCATAAGTCACATGACCCTTGACCTCCGGGACCTCAGAAAGATGGCAGTGGTAAACTTGGCCTGTTGGAGTTTCACACCCTGTGGATGAAGATCCAGAAATATTTGGTATATCACAGCAAACATAGTTTGTGTTGTTCAGTTTTGTACTACATGGATTTGAAAACATGTGGTTGTCACTATAACTGAATCATTCAGGAGTGAATTCAGTTGTCACTCCTGTATATATGGACACGTGTGTGGGCGAAGGATCAAGAACTCAAATGAGGAGTGAAAACAGTATTTACATTTGCTACAGTATGAATGTGGAGAAAAAGAAGCAACTTTGTCTTATTGTTGTGTTTCATACCTCATCAGGAAATTTTTAAGAACCGCGACACGGACAACTCCGGCACAATGAGCTCCCATGAGATGAGAGATGCGGTGAAAGAAGCAGGTATCAGTCGTTTCACTATAGTTAATGTTAACACTGGCCATTATGGTGTTTGTGAGGTTTTTTGTGGGTGCAAAAGTGATAATAATGGTGACTGATTTAGTGGGTTTTCTCTACAGGGTTCCAGGTGAACAGTGAAATACTCCAGGTGATAATCTCGCGTTACGCCGACCAGCAGTTCGCCATTGACTTCGACAGTTTTGTGGGCTGTCTGATCCGCTTGGAGACGCTCTTCAGTAAGTTTCGCTTCTGTTCATATAACAGAATCGATTATTTACAAGTATCAGATCCGGTTAAATGTGCCAGAAAAGCCAAACTCTGGATTTACTTGGTTTATTTTTAACCCACGCAGAAATGTTTAAGTTGTTTGATAAGAAGAATACCGGGAAAATTGAGCTGGATGTCATGCAGGTAACATGTTACATTAATGCATATTGCATTTGATCAGTGTATCAATGGCTGCAGTTTACAGCCAGTGTTTCTGTGTGACTTGTGTTGCAGTGGCTTTGCTTGGCCCTCAGCTGAAAATCCACTAACCGGCATTTCAACCCAAATGTATAACTAACTAAACTTTAATCTTATAGTATAAGTATTAACTGTAATACTTACAGTTTGTTAGTGGTGCTGATCTGAAAATAAAACCACTTACAATATAGCAACAACGACTGTGTTTCGTCATTCATCAAATCCTTAATTTTGACTATATGGTTTTCCATGTGCTTTACCATAACGCACCTGTTTGCGTGCGTTGCGTCTGCGTTTTCGCACCTGACGTTGCTTTCCATCCTGCCGCGCGCCGCCACCACGCCCTGGCCATTTAACGCGCGGCAGACGCGGGCGTGCGCTCACTGCTTGTTTACCGGGGCGCAGAGATGTCAGGGATCGCGGCAAAGCTCCAGCAGAACCGGGCGCGGGCGGCCGGTTTCGGCACCAACGCGCAGGCGATCAAATTCCTCAACCAGGATTACGAAGCGCTGAAACGCGAGTGTCTGGAGTGCGGCCGCTTGTTTCAGGACGACGCGTTTGAAGCCGATATCGCCGCGCTCGGGTTCAAGGAACTGGGACGAAACTCGTCTAAAGTGCGGGGCGTTGAATGGATAAGACCACCGGTGAGTGTGTTGCAATAATATAATAATGCAAAGTTAATAAACAAAGTTAAAAGCATTTAATGCTTTGCTAAAAGTTTATAATAAATCATTCTGGTCCACACAAACAAACGGACTCAGATGGCCGCTGTTTGCTCCTATTGGACCAATTG
Organism: Yasuhikotakia modesta; assembly: GCA_036877545.1. Lineage (NCBI taxonomy): Eukaryota > Metazoa > Chordata > Actinopteri > Cypriniformes > Botiidae > Yasuhikotakia > Yasuhikotakia modesta. The sequence continues at coordinate 1,738 of JBAJNP010004086.1, read as the reverse complement.
TGTGGGTTTTTTTTATTGGATATATTGCAGATTACAGTGTATTTAAATGCATTATTTAATATTTCTATGTGTTTGTATTTGTTACATGGACATTTGTCCTATTTGCATGGCTGAAGTTCACACCCATGGTTAGAATAAGCAGCACAGCATTATGCACAAGCCAGAATGAAACTCGATATTGAAGTTCATTTTTCAACTTTGTTCTGTGTGCTTGTTTTTTGGAAGGTCTTATTTCCTAAACAGTGCACAACAAAAATGTTTCAAGACACGGTACTATGCCAGGAATATACATTAATATACATTAAAACTGACATTAACAGAAACCTGCCATTCCAGTTATAACAGTTCATTTGAATGGCAAGAAAAACAAATAACAAAAATCTATACACTATTGGCTGTGCTACACCTTAACATGTTAGTCTGAACTTGACAAACCACACTTAAAACCAGACAAACCAGGAAACTGTAGAAATGCCCCTTGCAAGAGTGAAATCCCTCATTATAAATTACTTGCTTATAGTCTGGGAGATTCAAGAGTCACTATTGCTCACCAGAGACAGTTACAGTGAATATAAACACTACAGCTGGTTTGACTGATGGCTGCTGTTATATCCACAGAGAATTAATAGTATCATCCAGGCATACATTCATGCAACACTTGTAAAATGTTTCTGTAGTAAGTCACACTAGGTGATGTTCTGGGTAACTGAAACCTACAGATTTTTATCAGTAAATCTGGCTGCTAACTCTTTTTTTGCCAGCATTCTATAATACAATGTTTATAAATGTTACCATTAAATAATATAAAGTGTTTCTGAGGATTTTTTAACACTAAGATGAAAAAAACGGTGGTCTATACTTTTTAAGAAAAGTCTTAAAAGCGGTCCAGACGTAAAGGTTGAAAACCTTTATTAACAAATTCACCGACTGTCTTGAAATTCTCTTCATTGTTTTGGAATGTGTGTTTTGTGATTCAGAAACTGACGTCCAGCCCCACGTTCATCAGCGGAGGAGCAAGCAGAACCGATATCTGTCAGGGAGCTTTGGGTGAGTCTCGGTTCAACAACAGCGTTTGTTTGTAATATTTGTTTGAGCCTATTGTTGGTCACATTCAATGGAGCCTTTTAGACAATGATGACAAAAGATCATGTATAGAATTTTGCTGTATCAAATGTCAGCCAGCCATTAAGATTACGTTCAAACCTGTGCCACAAAAGCAGTTTTTCTGGTTTAGGGAGTTTGTTTAGACGGCTGATGGAGGACTATTATAATGTGGATACGGATATGTGGAGTTTATACCTTTCATGGTTTAAAAGCCTTTTAAAACCTTTTCACCTGTTTAAAATCTAAAAGCTTATGCTAATATGCTTAAGATAAGTTGTGTAGCCCTTCTCAAAAATAATAATTTACCAACCAGTTAAAACATATTTTAAAATATTATTACATGAATGACTTGGGTGAGTCACTACGGTCACATGGGAACATGTGGAATTCCTGTTTCGGAATATGGGAACGTCTCCGCTCTGTCTGTCTGTGTACCTTCAATCCCAGTTACAGTACACACACAAACACACCCTGTTACACCTGGTTTACTTCATACAACACAAACAGTCACTTTGGATTGACTGATGTGCTTGTAAATAAGTTTGGAAAGTTTCTGGACAAAGATATTAGGACAGGTGGCATCTCAAAGCATGACAGAACAAGCTAAAGATTTTAAACATGTTTGGTCAAAAAC
>JBAJNP010004085.1:0-35382 GCA_036877545.1 Yasuhikotakia modesta | reverse complement strand
TATCTACAGTTTTATAAAGTGGCTCCATAGCACTGAATATATTTCCCCAGGACATTTTGTTTTCCAAGATCAATTTTTAAGCGAGGCAAAAAGTCACATATTAACTGTTCTCAGGCTTGGATCATTTCCTGGTGTCACATGCAGCTGTGAAGTATCATGATAGCTGTGTTGAGCTGTGTTCAGCTGGAGTCTGCAGAGGACAAAGACTGGAGCTGCTGTTTAAGTCATTTAATGTGACTGTATTGGCTAAGTTCACACTGATAAAGCTTGAGATAAATGCACTAAAGGACAAATGGTTTGCATTCAATTCATCATTGTCTTCTTACAATTGTAAATTCATTATAATGCAGGAAGGGGGGAAGGTGGGGGGAGGAGGGAGGTGGGGGGGAGGAGGGAGGTGGGGGGGTTACTCCAGACACAATATGGATTTTGTAGATGTTGTGTTTGGCTTTGTTTCACACACTCACACATTTTGATTCAGGGGGTATTACTGGAGTTTGGGGCAGCAGACGGGTCACATACAGACCACAAATTTACCTTCACCTTCTTTTTGTTGGGTTTCTGTTTAAAAGATGCACAAAGTTGAAGGCTTTGAAGACAGTCCTACAGATAGTACAGAAACGATTGTGTATGACGTAAAACACAAAAACATCGTGTTCAGACCCATTTCCTCAGAACATTTCTTTACAAGAACACAATGACGCTTCGATAAAAGCTCTGAACATCACCGTACTTCACACGTGTTAAAGGTGAGTGAGCAAACTTAAAATGATGAACTTAAGGAAAAACCTTTTATGTCTCGTGTCAGGAAACGCCGCCGTTAGCAAGAACTACCCTATTCAAATACTGCACATAAATATTAATGCCACTCCTCACTGACGCTGGAAGTTCTGCCAACATCAGCTTTCACTCCAGACTTTGATGTTTGAATGTAAGAGAACTCTCATGAACTCTCTTTGATAATGTAAAACTTGCTATGCTGTTCAACGTTCAAGTGAACAATTTTGCTCCTTTTCATGGGGGAGAGAGTTGTTTGTATTGACCAAGACACCTGCACCCCCGCCATAATCCCACTCTGTCCCTGGAATGAAATAAAAGATTATACTTCCTGTTTTATTTAACTAGTATAATTACATGTAAGCAATACACAATAAGTGGCCGCACACCTGACTGTACTGTGCAGTAAAAATAAAGTGTACTGTGTGGTTCTGTGTGTTTGAACATGATCACAATTTTAGCAGGAAATACTCCACACACACACTACACACTCGCTTTATGCGTTTGCACTCAACTCAATAAAAGCGCATGAAGTTACTGTGCAATTACTTTGAATATTTACATTAGACAAATGAGCATATAAAACTCTTTGGTCCATTTTAATGAAAGCAATATTTGCTGTTCAGCACAATCCATGAGTGTGAATCACGCTGGGCTCAACAATGGATAAAAAACAAAAAAAGTGACAATACATACATAAAATTGGATCACAGTATAAATAAATGGGGGGAAGAGATGAACAAAGAGTCTATTCACTAATTCTCTCTTTACTTGGTCTGTTCTGGGCAAAGATCCATGTTACTTCTGTTAAGAGTCATTCTGGCAGCGAAAGACAGGCAGCGTCATTTAAGAGATATGAGCCAGATGAACTAATTCTTGTTTTTATTGTTGTTTTTTATCGTTGCTCTGAGCAGCGATTCCCAGCTGCATTGTTCACATCTGTGATGGAGTTTGATTGACAGCTCACTGTGTTTACCTCAAAATCCTCTGGGCTCAAACCCCCCCGGCTGTGCTCTATATGAAACAGACAGGTCAAATCCATAATGCGCATCAGTCACAGATCACTCACCCACCCTGCTGTCTGTTAAATGACAATGTGCATAATTAGCATGAACGCAGATCATAAATGCGTTTTATATAGCGGTGGAGAATCTATAACAGAATAAATGAGTTTAATGCTGTAACATGTAATGTACCCTTTAAACGCTTAACTCACACAAGTTATAGTATCTATAACCAATCGTGCTTCTTATTTAATTAAACATAAGAGGGAACAACATTTACTGAACACTAGAGTATTTTAGTGTTTGTTTTGTCTTTTTTATATAATCCTAAGCCATTCTGATTTAGAGCTACAGCTATAAGTTCTGGAAGTAATGTCCAACCAGGGCCGCATGCAAATGTTTGCCTTTTCAACATTTAATGGCAGTAGACATGAAGCTGTATTTGTTTTCTAATGAATGCCATTAGGTGCTGTGACTGATGATGGATGAGTTAAATCTACATGAGTTTAGATACATCATTCCAGATGAAGAAAAAGAAAATTCACTAGAAACAGCTTTACTAAAATTTAGGTTTTGATCAGAGGAACATGTTCAAAGAATCTGACAGGAAAGTAAGATCTCCATTTAAAAATTACTGTTGTTAATATGACTCACTGTGGCCCACACATAAAGACAGTAACAGCTATCTCAGCATCAGGACCAAACTATCAATGGCCCTATTTTTTTTCTCTGCTGTCCCCCTCCATCTCTCTCTCCTTCTTTCTGCTCTTTTCTCAGCTCTGCGAGGCAGTTTGGCACCAGCGTCTCACAGGAGCAAGGAGAATCTCTCCACCGCTCTGCTCCCATCCATTAGTGATGCATTGGGATCTGTCCCTGACACACAATCCAATCATGGCGCAGACCCCGACCTCGCTGTAATCCCACTCCAGTAAGAGAGACGCCACCCTGGGCAGCAGCAGGGCCGGCTGGGGGCGGCTGTGGACCGTCTCCAGAAATGAATTGGTCTCTACGGACGGTATATAAACAACCTCTAGAAGCCTTTAATTTGGAGATCTGAGCCTTTTACCTCCTAAATCTCAGCTTTTAGCAGATTAAATATTTAAAAGATGAGTATTTATTGTCTTTTTCTCCTGGAAGGAGACAGAGAGTCTGCTTGGCTTGTCTGTCTGTCGTTTGGGTGGCGTGTCTTCAGTTAAGGACGTTCAGTGACAAACTATCAGACGGTATTTGAGCCCAATTCACTTCTGTCACAGATCAAATCAAATGTCAATCAAATGCCCTATTTTCACATATCCAGGGGTTCACATAACACATACTGCAGGTTCAATGCAAGTCTGCAATGACAGGCTTTTTTGCTAGCATGACATCATCAAAATACATTCACTTTATATTGACTTTAATAAGTAAATATAGTCATAACAAATCATAGCATACCTTGCAAAATATGGTTCTTGAATCTCACTTTATATGATTCTGTGACGCTTTCTGAAAGAAGACAGAAAAGAAGCAGATGTAATTCACACAAAACTTCTGTTTCCCACTAGACAGTTTAATTAAATAATATTAAGTAATCCTAATGAGCACATAATCATTTAATTCCATTCAAAAGCTTCTGTTATATATCCCAGCTCTCATTGTTATTATAATCACATTGTAATAAGGCAAAAGTTTCTGTTTCTATTATGATGATATTTCTCCTTATGGTTTGAGATTCTTTGTTCTGAAATGTCTCAGTGCCATAAGAAAACAACAGTAACCTTAAATCATTTCTTCTACTCCTCAAACAATATTACTCCATAACCTTAAACTTAAAGGTCAGGTCAATAACTGAGCCGGATAAAATCATGAACATTTATTAAGCGTCTGTTTAATTGTATTAAGAGTGGATTATGGGTTCATATTAATATCTTATGCCTAAATCCTTTTCTTAATATGTATCTTTTTTGAATGTGGCGTGTTGGTGATTAAACTAAAGTTTACCAAGACGTTTTATTTAGAATTTATGTCCATGATACATTTTTTTACCTATGAAATGTATCTAACCATTTTGCAGTCGAGGATCAATAGCAGTAACACCTGTGTGAGATCTACTGTCCTGCTGTAAATGAATGAGAATGTTTAGCTAACAGCCGTTGTGTCAGTATTGTGTTACAGACAGCTGAAACTCCTCACATGGCATGAGAGAAAGCTCTGTTATTGATCGCTTGAGGAACTGAAGTTATCGTATTCATATTTCTTCTCTTGTGTGCTGTGATGTATGATAACAGTGATCTATGGGAGATTCCTGCTGGGCTACTGAAGCAAGTTCTGCCACGTTTATTTAAATATTCATTCAATAATGGTGATTCGCAGAAGCTCTGAGCCGTCTTATCACTCACTGCAGCTGACAGGCCTGAATACCTTTGCAATGCTGTTTCATCTGTAGTGTTGAGTAATACATGCATGTCTGTTTACACAAGAGCTGATAAAAGATTTCAGTTTTACACTGAATGAGTGTTAAATCTGTCAAGAATCCTGCATCAGGGAAACAGGAAATGGACGTAGCGAAGTGTCAAACTATCTTCATGTCTCATCAGTGTTCCAACAAAGCTACTGTACTAACATGAATCTGTACAGTCATTTGTGGTTGTGATGTGTATGCTAGGCTACTACAACATTAGTTGTTCATTTTCACTTTAACAAGAAAATATGCAAATATTTATGCAAAAATATTAAAAAAGAAAAGTGCAAATAAACACCACTGGCAGCCTGAGTTCAGCTCTGAATGCACCACTCGACAGTCTGTCAGAGACGCGGGTCTGCGCTGCTCTGTGATGCAGACAGACACAGTTAATGATAAACATTCACTAAAAATACATCAGTGAGTCAAAGTTGCTACATTACACTATAAATGAAGCCTGCAGTTCACTTCACTTGTTTGACAATCGTACACCTGCAGAACTAATGTTAGCTTCACATACTATCGGCAGCATCTGCATTGTGGCTGCCAGGAGATTTTTTTATGACAGCCAAACACCTGCAAATCTAATAGTAACAATCTGAGCATCGGGCAATGAAGCAATGAAGCGCTCTTCTCTGTCAAAGTCGGATATATTAAGTAAATAGGTTCCACTTCTGAAAGAAAACAGAATACAGTAAATTTTTGGATGTTTTCTGCCTGCAGGAAAGAAATTGTTCGTAAAATATACACAAATGTTTCTTGTCTGACTTTTGTAAGAGTGCAGAAGTTTCATGCTGTTGTACAGTAATTCATTTATAATGAAATCTTTTGATACTGGACCTTAAAAATACACCATCCGTAGAAATTCTAAGAAGAAACCACTTTCACAATAACAGAACAACTGTAACAACAATCATGGCTCTGCGCTTAACAGCTGAGGCTACATAGAAGCTGCTTTCAGAAGCACAAAAATCAATGTTTAATTTCCACTCAGCTCTTGTTCTGAGGGCTTTAAGATCAACTTGCCCTTCAAAAAAGTCTCCTCAATAAAATGATGTTTCAGGCTTGTGTGTTGGGGTGTTTTGAAACAAGCTAAAATTTGATATTTCATATTCCTGTGAATTGCATCCTCTCTACATGAAAATTTACTCTAGAAGGTTCTGCAATATTTACATTGCATGTTGCAAATTATTTAAGAGCAAAGACAAATACAATTTCTGATGATCGTCGTTGGCGTAACTGATGTTCAGTCAAAAATATAAACATTATAGGCTACACTGTAACATTGTTGGGTGTCCTAGCTAGCATGTTTGCATGCCAGACTTTTATTTTGAAATTTATTATGGTACATCAAGTTCAAGTTCAGACAAGTTTTGTTTAATCGTTGTTTAATGCAAATGGTTTTTTCACCTAATATAGTAATTATTTTATCAGTAAGTGAAACAAAGTAACAAATGGCTGTTGGATAACATTAAAATTAAAGTGTGTCTGTTTAATCTAGAACAGTGACTCTCAGCCTAGTTTCTGCTGCTCATTCTAGACACCTGAAAAACCTGAACTCTGTGTGTGTGTGTGTGTGTGTGTGTGTACTAAAACACACAAAATGTGCTAAACTGGAAACATTTCCCTGCATGCACACCAGCTAACCTATATTTCTGATATTTTACATGGTTTGAGCTACAGAAGCACAATTTATGGGCAATATATCTGATATATATGATTTTATAACAGATTTGATATATGGCGTTGAAATTTAATCCGTGTGTATTTTTTGGAGATTTCCCCATTAATAGGCAGGAGTTGTACCATGACTGGAAATAGGTGCCAATATGGTTGCCAAGTAAACTAACTTGCGTTATTAAAGTGATTCGTAGGAATATGACAAATGCTTGTAATTTGAACATGTACATGCACAGAATCAAAATGAGTCATTAGTAGACAAACACAGTTTTTTACCTCACAGTTCTTGCCATGAAAAATCTACTGGTTGGCACTAAATTATATTCGCTTTTAAACACTTGTAAATGAGCTGCACATGACTAATTAACAGCTAGATGATGCATTATGGACACACACCGACTCCTCTGGCCATTTCTCTTCTCCATCAGAATGATAAAGAGTGAACCACAAACGCAACTGTCCTTGTTGTTTAATGAGGGTTTATTGTTGTGTATTAAAATCTCTCCAATCAATCCTGGTCCAAGTCTTTATCCCACCCAAAGTCCCGTCAGAGCCCAATTTATCTTCATAATTGGTTTTTAACAATTGCTGGCACAGGAGTTACGGGGCTAAATGCAAGACACCAAAACCACATTTACGGTTGCATTTTCAGGAAGAAAATGTACAAATTTTCAAAATGATTTTGACCTTTTCTGCAGGTCAAGAAATGGCCTTTAATGACCAACTATTATATGTTATGAAAAATCACAATCAGAACCAAGGAGCATTTTTTAAGCTAAAGGCAAAAGAGCTTCTTCACAAACCTCCAGAAAGAACTTCATGTTTCTCTTGTGTTCTCTGATCTAACATCTGCAGTCATTTACCCACCTCATCTTGTTCCAAACCCATCTGACTCTCTTTCCTCTCTCAACATTCACACACTTGTAATGACAGCATTTGGAAAAAGACACAGAGCTTCAAAAAAAAATAAAGACCTTGACATTTGCTTCTTGTAGCAAATCTGAATATACAAAAAGATTTAAAAGCCATGAAACAAGATTTTCTGACTGTTGGTCTCTTTCACAACTATAATATTGTGGGACTTCCAAAGACTGTGAACAGAGCAGAGTTTGTGTTTCAAACACGAGGAAAAGTCGTACGAGATCTCCAAAGACTTAAGAAACCTATATCCAACTAAACACAACTTCTGATAAGAGCTTGAATCAGACATTTTTAAGATCAGTGACGTACAGTAAATTTATGAAATGAACTAAATCAATAAGGTCAACAGAGTAACACAAGTATGTGTTATCCTTGTTACTTTGGACTGGCTTTTCCATCTTATGTTTATTTATTAGGCAGTCAGACCCAAGACTTTGCTTTAAAAATAGGCTTTATGGTAGCAGTATTTAACACAGTTTAACAATGGTTGTGTGAATGGGCCCACTGCCAGCTAAAATCCAATGCAGGGTTAATCTTTAACAGCCTTGATTGGAAGCAACTGCGAGAGCCGCAATATTAACAGAAACTCACAAGTAGCTTCACAAAGTAAATCCTCTTTTATAGACAGACTTGTTGTGCTGGTTTATTAAGAGTTGTTTTATTGCAATAAAGATCAGGTCAGAACATAAATGAAGTTCTAGATCATCTGTGGAGAACTAATTATGTCACCATTTGAGGAACCTGCAGGACGCCAATTAGTGGAACCATAAGTTCACATTTTAAAATACTTTATTCTATCTTCAGAAATTGTACCATTGCACCATTTTCTGTTTAACAAAGTATTTCTCATCTCACTTTTGTTTTTTTTTTGCTCTTTTATTTAATTGGTGAAAACTAAATTACTGTTAGCTGGTAGACTGCTATGTTAAAGCACAGAATAACATACTGTAAGGCTGTTTTTGCTGTCTTCAGCGTGGGTTCGAGAAAAGGACACTGGGTAAATAAAAACAACAGCAGTAGCTCCACTGAAACTGCCAGTTGTCTCCAGAGAATCACATACACTGAGCTTAATACTTCAGTAATGATAAAAATAGATGACAGGCTCTCCTGCGCGACTTAGCCCACAGATTAGGTTAACCGTTGTTTATCTTTATTTTTTCTTGCAGAGGTGAAATCTCACCTCAGAAGATTTATATTTAAGCTGACTTTCTCAGCTCTGTGAAACACGAGGCCCAAAACTTGGACCGATAGACTGTCTGTGGGAGTTTGCGGCTCAAATAACGTTATGAGAAGGCACAGATACGCCTGTGTGATAGAAATCCTTCATGACATCACCTGACCCTGAGAGCTGTGCTCAGCTGTGTCTCGGTGCTCAGCTGTGTCTCGGTGCACAGGCAGCCTGTGTTAACCAGGAAACTGAGGCAGATGTGAAACACACTGAATTACAATTAAAACACACATGCCTAAGAGAAACACAGCAAAACTGCTCTGATGTGAGAAAGCTGCAGGGTACAAGCTCTGTGCTAGTTAGCAATATTAAATTAATAGTCCACCCAAAACAAACAAAAAAAAACATGCTTTTATTATTTACCCGTGTCATTTTGAACCCATTATTAAAAAAAAATCTGCTTTCGCATCTGTACGTCTGGAACGAGATGAGAATGAGTCAATAATAACAGGTGAACTGTCCCTTTGAAACATTCAGCTTTAGGAAAGTGAAGAAGCTTTTGTCAGTTTAGCTTGTCATGTTTGCTGGTCCTGCATGGACGTGAAGCTGCTGGCTAAAAGCTCTGAGAGAAGCAGATTTATCGTGGTTTGGTTGTTACTCTAGAAGCCATTTAGGGCTATTATGAAAAATCTAAATGAGGATAATTAAAAAGTAATAACCAAAAACTGCAAATGCGATTTGAGTGCATTTTCTGAAATGGGAATTCAATGGCCGAAAAAAGCATTAATAAAACTTGTATTTGTGACGCCGTTCGGTTTAATGTTGGAGATTTAAAATGGGACATTTTTGCATCATAGCAACAAATGAATTTGTTTGTGCAGTATTTTAGCAGCAGACAATTTTAACAATATAACGATAATGGCTTTTTAATAGCATAAATATATTGTGGATGATGCAATCAATGTTTCTTGTCAGATTAATTCTGCTTCTCGTTCAGTCAGACGCGCCTCCAACCAAACATTATATACCATCAGAAGCCAGAATGAATTAATAACACAAGCATTTATTAGCAGGTGTACAATTATCCTGATCATTACAGCATTTTACACATCCATGTCTGTAAATGTTGGTTAAAAAGGCTCCATTAACACAAAATGTAGCAACTTTGAGAAATTGACGCAATTTATTTGCTTAAAATAGAATATTTATTTACATTAAGTGTAAAGCACAAGTGCCACCTTGCTAATGTCATATATATAAATATTCAGTGTCTCATACAACTAGAGTCCTACGTTTACACTTTAAAGTTTCACTTTTAAAGTCTGTCGTCAAGCGGCGTTTAATTGCATTAAAATCCAGTTTAACGATAATTTTCATTTATAATATAAAAGATAACGTCTCTATCATTGCAGTGATCTATTATTAAAACTAGCTTGATATAATAAACTTTGTATATTCTATAATAATCAGTTACTCTTTTAATGAGACCATTAACTGAAAATGAACATGATAAATAACTCGATGTAAAGCGTCTCTTCTGTTAGATATTATAACTGACATTTGTTAATGCGAGAAGCTTGAATAATTTGTCAGCTAGCGTGGCGTGTCCGTGGCTTCGAACGTCCCCCTGTTTCTATGACACCACAATCATTCAAAACTTGATAAGTCAGGCAGCCCAGAGAGCAGACGTGAGCGGTGGAGGATATAGAAATAACAGAACAGAACATGAGAACCGTTGTGTCACGTGTGTCACCTGTGTCACCTGTGGAGGTCAATCGAGCCGACACTCATAAATACGTTTCAAAGGTCAAAATCACACCTAATTCATTTACTGTGTCTCTGCTATAAGCGCTTGAGCAGCTAATAGATAATCACTGGACTGTTTCAGTCATTTACAATAAAATTCTTACTCTACAACTGTAAGTAATATTCACATTCTCTGAGCTGAATTCAAATCTGTTTCTTCTTAAGTGCACAGACACAACTAAAACATGCTAATGATGGCGCAGGTATGAAAGAAGAGTTAAGAGGATTTTTAAAACAGCCGTTCCATGTTTCTGTGGAGAGGAACGTGCGGGCTAGGAGATAAATGGTTCCTGGGATTTGTAAGAACTGGCTCAGTGATAATTCCCAGGTAGTTAATTCCCAGTCCCATATAATAACGGTTCTAATGAGCTTCTAAGCCCTCTGGATCTCAGCTTTCGGCTGTCTGATGCTCTGGCTTTGATCCTGGACCTTGGGAAGCTCACGGGGGTCTTCCTAACGCTAATTACCTAACGCTAATTCCCTAAATACGCTCAGCTACAGGATTCAGGACCGGTCTACACCAAACTGCAGACCAGAGAGAGAAATGAAGAGAACAGATGACCTGAGATTTGCCTGTCACCCGCTACTGTACATCAGTTCAGCATGACTGGAAATTTGTCAGGTTAAAAGTTAATACAAAAGCAGGGTTGTGGATAAACTGCATTTCTTACCCTGTTTAATACATTTTTTTACTCCATACTGTTTGGTAATTCTGTTTTCTAAACTATAATGGTGATACAAATGACATAAAATAATCCACTAAAATAACAGGTCTATTTACTCTATTTACTATTAGCATCTTGAAAGGTTTCTAGGCAGCTACTGTATGTTCTTACAGCACGTTTTATCTAAACCTCTCTCATTTTCTTTTATCTCCAGAACAGTTTGACAAAAGGTGACGCCACTTTCCATGAAACAACATTATGAAATTGAATAAAGACAAAAATGAATTTCCTATAGTTGACATACAGAGCTGTGTAACTGCAAATCAAGATGGATTTTGTCCAATAACAACTGCAGATCAATTGGTTTTAAAGCACAGAACAGCTACAACAACAATGTAAGTTTACATGTTTGACAGCCATAGCAGAAAGTGAACCTTATTTTATCCATAAATTAAAAATCACTATTTAAAAACAAAGAGGAAATTCCTGTGGGTCCAATGACTCTTAAAGGCTGTTTTTTAACTTAAGCTTCTCTCCCTAAATATCTCTACATGGTGTCTTATTTCTGAGGGACTGGCAGTCTTAAGAGAGAACACCTCTGCTCTTTCCCTGCTGGTAGCAGTTTCTTCTATTGCCACAAGTCCAGTTAGCTAGCTTCAGCGGCAGCCATCTTGGATCCTTTGGGAGCTCAGCGCCCCCCTTTACTTCCTGTTCCCCACAGCTTCCCTCATAAATGTCTCTGCATCACTCTCTCCGGCACGCCGCTCTCTCTCTCTCTCTCTCTCTCTCTCTCTCTCTCTCTCCCCCATCCGTTCCCTGCTAACGAACCCGTTCTGTCGGGTCTTACCTCAGGCGTCTGGGTCTAATTATTCCCTCCTGCCCCACACCTGTGAAATTCCTGCCCATCACCTCCCCTGACGCCGAGTGGCAAATGTCTACGGGGCCATTATTTGTCAATCAAATCTCACCCCATCACAAAATGCTGCCGTCTTCAGTGAACCTTCATACTGTCATTGAAAACTGTCAGTCAAAGTGCATTTCATTGATTCCTCTCATTTATTTTTAGTGGCTGATTGTTATTGTGTTTGTCCTGTGTGGCTCCCGCAGGGACCGCAGGCCAGGAGCACCACAAGCGCTGGAAAGCTGAGAAGTTTGTTGCCTGACATCTCAGATGATAGTGAGACTCTGAATCGGGTCTTTATTTTGGGATGTGTGTTGCTGTCTGTGTTTGCAAAGTTCGTGTTTACACTGAAACTGCTTTGCGTTATAGTTATTCTGCAGTCTTTGCTTTTCAGTTCTCAAAAATATAAAACAAAACAGTGACGTAAAGCCAAATGCTACAACTGTTAAACGGTTAAACTGTGAAATGGTTTTGCACAGTGTAAAGAAAGTCATGTTAAAACTGATTCACTGTTTACATTCACTGTTAAAAATTGTTTTTACATCATTAAAATAATGTAAGAATTTCTTTTTGCAATGTAAACAAAATTCGACTTGATTTTTTTAAAGGATGTTTAATATAATCTGAATGATCTAAAACTGAGTTGAAAAGAATTCAAAATCGAATCGCTACATAACTATAAAGTTTAAACCAGTCATAATTGTTACAGTGTCATCTGCTAAATTTACATCCATCTTAATAATGTGATTAAAGCAGTCCTGGGATTAATATCTGACTTCACACACATTTACAGGCAGTTACTGTGATTCTGTGTCAGTGTGTGATGACCAATGTTATTAAAATCAGATTTTAAAGGAGTCACAGAGTCACACAGTCTGAACAGTTGCTGCTACTTCAAGTGACGTGTGTCTGGTTTATTCCTTCCTTTAATTATTGGCAATAATCAGAACATATAAACACACGATTAAAAGTGGAACTAGAACAAACACAAGTAAACCTGAAACTTAACAATTATTTGTAAAAGTTGGTTTAAATGCAGAGGTGTATAAAAGTGAACCAATATCAAGCTGAAAATTTGTGTAAACATTTGTGTGTTTGCTTCAGACAGCTGCTGTTGTCAGACGGTTAATTGGTTTGTTAAGCAGCCAAAGTGAATAGCTGTGTATGTGCTGTGTGTGTGTGTGTGTGTGTGTGTGTGTACATGCCCTGTGGGTGTTAACTTGTGGGTGAGTAAATAATGACAGACTTTTCTGAACTACAAACTAAATGAACTGCTTTAAGCATCTTAAACAAATGACTGACATGTGTCAATGAAAATATAATGAAAATATTCCATACAGTCATTGTAACTGTATCTGTGCTGTAAGGTAAGTTACTGTGCTGTAAGGTAAGTTACTGTGCTGTAAGGTAAGTTACTGCTTATATGTCTGTATAAAATGAAGCAGGAAGAATTTTCAAAGCGCTCATTCGCTCCCAAACTCCTTTAATGACCTTGATTGATCAGCAGAAGTTTAAATTATCATATGTTACGTTCAATATCCTTCACAAGCGCCACAGAAGCGCAACATTTCAGACTCAATTAGCTGCTATGGGAGCAGTCTCGAATTAATAACAATATCTGAGCTAGCATCCATACTCCCACCCCCTAAACTTAATCCAGGTTATACAAATTTCCTGCTTATATATGCAACCCCCTGCAAAACGTTTTCACAAATCTGAAATGACAGATTAACTAAAAGCGATGACCAACTGCCGGCTTCCTGTCACAGCTTTTCCCCAGTGGATTAATTTGTCATGAACATTAGTGACATCATCCTTTAAGAGTGAGTATGAGAGCCATCGGCTGTCAGGGAAAGGGCACTGGAGATTTACAAGAGAGAGAGAGAGAGAGAGAGAGAGAGAGAGAGATGGATGTACTCACTGCTGCCTGGCATTAAACTTCAGCTGCTCTCTGAAGGCAGCCTTTAAAATAGATTAGAGAAAAGTTAGCAGTGAAACAGTGACACTGATATCAGTTTTGATTAGCATGCGACTGCATCACTGCCACACGTAGAAACCCCAAACTGCCACAAACATCCAAGTCTATCTCTAGACTAAGTTTAGGTTGCTGGAGTGGGCATGACAGAATTCATGCATTGGTCTGGGATGCCTCAATATGTGGGCGTCGTTGATCCAACCAGATTGACAGCTAATCCACCCAATCAGATGCCAGAATACACTAACAGTTCAGAAAAACATATTTGCACTAGTGGATGAAATTCTCTCACGTTCCCAACAGCTTGCATGGATTCTGTAGTTTGCACGGTGCTGTTTAACAGGACATTTGGACAAAACTGTATCTGTTTAACTCTTCAGTTGCAACTGCTATTTGTGTGTCCGTGGTACCACTCACAGATAATGGGTCAGAACTGTGCGGTTTACAGTACAGAACAAGCACAACCGAAGTCACATGATCCGTGACTAAGCGACACAGACTCAACGAGTTGACTGGTGGCAGAACTAATCGACTTGTCAGTATAACCCTAGCTGTCTACAGCCGGGACTTCTAAGCTTTGAGATGACAGCCGAAACACAATCCAATCACAGCCAATCAAACGTTAACCATTCAGCCCCGTGGAGATCAAATAAATGTATTTTCTGCAGAAGATTTTCAGTTGTCCCCACGGCTGTGGGAATTCCTTTGAATAAAACATTGAGAATATATTAATGTTAATGATAAGAGAGGCTGGAAACCTGGATTAAACAGAGAAGTACAACCGTTTACAAAAAAACACATTTACTAAAGTGACTTACTGTGCCCACAAGCTTTTCATTGAAATCTGACCCATTACCCTGGGGTTGCAAGCGCCATGCTCTACCAGTTAAGATACAAGAACATTATCTATGGATGCTCACCAAAACCCAGAGTTTTCCAGGTTCGAAATGGGCATGTTTGGAACTCTAAATACATATTACCTTAATAAGGTGAAAGCTTGCTGCTCTGGGGATATAAACTGTGTTGACTGGGGGAACAGGGTTGAAAATCAAAGCTTGTTGTATCTCCTCCATTATTTCCCAGTAGAGCAGAAGGCTTATAATTGTACTTTCTCTGCATTCCTCTGATTTGTGAAAACACCATTTTAACTTCTGATTTAAATAAAACTAGTGTTTTGTGTTATTCTATCCTAGATGCTGCAGGACTTGGTCAACATGCACATTTGAGCTGAACGCATCAGATAATCATCAGTATTAATTATGATTTCAGAACATTTTTGACAGGCAGGTACCAGCGTGTTAACATGTCTGCAACACCCAAAGCCAACCCACTGACCTGGGGAAACAGGGACCTCTGGTGGTCGCTTTGGGAAGTGAAACATTGTGTGTCGTGTGTGTCAGTGTGTAAAATATACAATAAAAGTGTGTGTGGAAATATTTCTGTGCTCCTTGAACCAAAACATTCAGAAACACCTCCACTTGCCTCGGTCTGATAAAACCCACACCAGCTCCTCAGGTTTCCTCTGACACCCTCCAGCAGGAATATTAACAGGTTTAGACTATAGCATATTCATGATAACAAAGTAATAAATAAATATAGAAACAAGCCCCTGTTTCCTGAATACATAATGACTCTTTTCCAATGGATGGCAAGTGAAATGACACAAGAGACGCTGGAATATATGAGACCTCTAAACACGCGTCTCAGCAGAGTTCAGGAAAAGATGCATTTGCTCTTTGCTCATATGAATTTTCATAAAACTCGTTTGGCCCAATCAGTGGCACAGTGCAGCGCAATCTAATGTGATATTGTAAAAGGCGGCACTGAGCTCTGTAATTTGATTTTTAGAATGTAATGGATAAAGCGCATGGGGCCCGACGCTGCTAGCATTGAATCAAGTCTCACAGGCTACAGTTTCTGAACTCTCGCTACACAGTGCTAATTATGCTAATGCTAATCCCCATCGCATCCTTTGCCTCATTGAGAAGACTGATAATGCAGCCTCATTTCCACCACAACTTTCATCCAAATTTGGGAATTCTCAGTGTGTCATAAAAGAATAACTGGCTCCCAAAATGGTCATCACTGTTTTTTGCTTTTCAGTATTTCAGTCTCTTCTTGATCATTGAGAATAAAAAGGATTTCTTTTACTACATCTTCTTGGACAATTTTGCTTGAAGTATTTACAGAAGGAAAGTTGCTGTTTTAACTAATGGCCTACTTTTAGCCTGAACAACATGCACTGTGGTGGTTTTGCACATGTAATTGCCACAGCTTGGTTTTATTCAATTTATTTTTTGATTCAACTTATCCTGGGAATTTTTGTTTGTATAAAACATGTTGGTAGAACCTTTGCAATTATTTTAGTGATGCTTGTTAAGACAACTATAACTATTTGCTCATTATTTGGAATGAGATTTCAACAAACTTCAGCTTGTAGCTCATCATTGTTTCTTACAGAGTTGCTAAAACCACAAATCATGCAGCGTGTTCAGGAGAGATGTGCTGTTCAGACATATAATGAAACACCCCAAAAATCTCTTTGACAAACACTGTCATTTAGACTGTGGATAATACAAGCAACACTCACAGCCCCCCAGCATTGTGGTGACACACATTTCCATCAGAAAATGTATTTACAATGGAAATGAGAATTTGCTTCAAAGTGTTTCAAAAAGCTGCACCCTGGCTAATAACTTAAATCTGAGGTAAATGTTAAACAACGTCTAGTGAATCTCTTTCTGTGTGTTTGTTTCAATATTTGTTTGTATGTTGGCAGTTGGTCAGACAAGAAGCTTTAACAAGTCACACATCAGCGGCTACAATTATCATTCATGCATGTTCCTGAGAGCCAACACAACAACTCCCAGCATTACTCGCCACACATCAATAACAAAGACACCATTCATTACAATATAAACAAGCAAAGATGCACAAATAAGGTGTATAGAAACACACGTGTAAGATTTTAACTTGTAGTTGTTAAGATGGTTTTGACCGTCCCTGACTAAATTCTGTCAGTTGTTCAGGCTGCAGCAGTCGCTGGCTCGGCCGCCCTCTTTGGCTCCTCCAGCTCTCATTTCTGTGCCTGGAGTGGCAGAGATGGATCGGCCAGCGTTGGGCTATTTCTGTCTGGATGCTTCACGCTTTCAAATGAGCTAAATGAAACGAATCCAAGCTTTGCTAAAGAATAGCTGTGGATTTCCACAGGCCATTTCTCAGTGTTTGAACACTTACTCAGATTACCATCTCGGATATTATGGGCAGGAGGGGGAAGAGCATAAAATCAGACTGGGGTTTGAACCAGGCTATTGAACAAAGTGTGTGAAAACCAAGGGATTAAGGTGCGGCTGGTTAGCCATGGCAGTCGGCCCTCGCTGGTGGATGAGAAACTACGTCACAATGCAGAAGAAATGATATTTCTCCAATGATGGCCATCCAAAAATAATCATGTATTCTGTCAGCAATTACAGTAGCGGTTGAACCAGTGACAGTTCTGAGAGCTCTTTTAAATTAATGGACTTCAATGTTCATGTACTTCCATATCAGTTATGAGCTGCCATAATGATAGTTGCCAGCAAAGAGCCAATCCTGAGTGCTGAGTCACATGACACTTACGTATTCAATTATTGGCTGTTTCCAAGAAATGCACAAATGCAAAGCTATTCTTTATCATCATCTTCCTCTTTAATCAGTAATTAATCACCCTGTCATCACAACGACACATGCTTGTGTTTACTTGGTCTTTGACAGCATTATAAACAGGAGACTCTCTGCACATCTGAAAGGTCATTGGCTGTAATATTCTTCATTTGAATCACATCCGCAGTTCTCCATACACACACAAACACACATGCACAGTTGTCCTTCACGACTTTGTATTTCTATTCTTGCCATGGCATCGATCAATAACGCAATTTACAAGGTTGTCAAAACATTCAAATATAAATGGGCAAAGAGGCAGAAGGAGGAGCGCGGGGGGCCGATGGAGAGCTCTGTATTACCCACCCTCCTCAATTTCAGCCCTGCTACTTTTAACAAGTCATTTCCCTCCTACCAGCATTAGTTTTCATTAGGCCTCACAGCCATGACAGAAAATCAAACGGCAGCCATGGTCACTGCTTCCCCCGGGAGAGATTACGTTCTGACGCTCGCTCTCCAGCGTTTGCCCATGAAGGTGAGAATAATACAATAATCAAAGCATTAGAAACTCATCCTTTGTGGCTGGTCTGAGGGCAGGAAACGGTCTGTGGATACACACCACCTGCTCCAGATGAGCCGCGCAGGCCTGCCGAGCGCCTCGCCTCCAGCCATAAATATACAGCGTTCCCTCAGTCATGTTTTAAATGACTGTAAAGGTTTCAGCAACTGCTGTTCCCTGAGACGTCCTCCTAAAATATACTGTGTGTAGACGTCTGCATTTCATTTGATCATGTTTCATCCTCCACTGAATATCTTCACATCTCATCATCTATAGCGCTGCATTATTATCCGTCTTCTCATCTGAGTCTTAATGAACTAATAACCAGAGATAATTATCTGGATCTAATTTCAACTACATTATTCTGTTAGTGTTTAATACACATTAAAAGCATAAAAAAATTAAAACGATCCTACTTATTATTAACAGCTAATGAAATAAGACGTCAATAAGATCTAAACTGCTCAAGGTGACCTGAAGGTCAGAGTAAAACATTCATGCTTGATCAGAAAAATACATACGAAATACATACAGAAGTAAATACATACATACAGAGTTAAATAAAACATACAGAGCATTGAGGAGTGATATTTGGTTAGTACAGTACGTGTGTTTTCTGTGACTCAAACTCATGATGTTTTGTGGGTTTTTTAACTATTACTCAGTACTGTATGTGTCAATGCCCAGATACAAGAACAATGTGTTCTGTCAGATTTATATACACAGTGTTCACATGCAGGAATAAAGGAATTGAGAAAACAGGAGAGTCTCAGACTGACTGTCAGCATCGTCCATCCGAAAGCAGATTTCCCACATGTGCAAGACTGCCTTTAATATTGCCTGATTTTAAATGTTTTTCATAAATATCTGACAGTGTTGACAAGAGCTTTTGGACGCAGCTGTGAAACTTATTGAAGAGACATTTTTAAAATGAATCCCTTCCATCAGTCAGAAAATGAAAACATTTCCATATATTCTTAAGCTTAACATATACTGTAATATAAGTGAGTTATTGAGTTGTTATTTGGTGGTTTCAGTGGTCTGTGTGATATGCTATTTTTGATCAAATTAATAAGTAACCATTTCTGTTTAATTGTAAAAGTGGAAATCTTGCTATTTTCCAAATAAATTGAGACGTTTTGTCCCATGTGTCAATAATCTGTGACAGATGAAGTCAAAATGGACCAAA
Source organism: Yasuhikotakia modesta (assembly GCA_036877545.1). NCBI lineage: Eukaryota > Metazoa > Chordata > Actinopteri > Cypriniformes > Botiidae > Yasuhikotakia > Yasuhikotakia modesta. The sequence goes on along the minus strand of JBAJNP010004085.1, from coordinate 16,655 downwards.
AATCCTGCGTTAGCAGTGTATACTGTAAGACACAAGGCATCTGCACTCTTATGTATAACAGGGTCTCACAGCTGGGGTAAAACTGTAGACCGGCCAAATCAATAGTCCATCCAAACCACACAGGTCCTCCCAGACTTTGACACAGGGGCAGCAGAGGCTAAAATAAGAAAGAGGGATAAAAAGAGAAGATGCTGTTATCTTGTCTTCAGGGGTGCGCTGCCCCATGTTTTATAAATGGGGCGAGTTCTCAGATAAACACATAAATAAGTAACATACACCCTCATTACTGACAGAGGGAGATGCTTCGTCTGAAGGTTAGAAAGTGGGAGCAAATGAAGACGATATTTGGGATTCTGAACGGCCTCTGCTAGGGGTACAATGGCCAAAAATGAGGAAATCCAAATGGGCTCCCGGCAGGGGTGCGGCGGCTCAGAGAGGTTACATAAACCTGCCTCTGTAATGAACCTGCTCCCCACCAGATGCTAAGAGATACCAGAGAGCCAATACGCTGAAGGACAATTTAAACAGGAGGAAGCACTCGTTTCTCTGAAAAGTGTAAACACTGAGGTGCTTTCAGCATCGCTCCATGTCTTTGAACATCCCTGTAGGTCAAGTTTTGAGCTGGTTAGCGTTGGCGGTTAGCCCCTGCTGGTACTGCCCATTAACTGCACTGTTGTAGGGGCAGAAAGCTGTAATTCAGAAAGAGGCAACGTCAGACCACAACCATTTTAAGCAACATATAAATCGCAAATATTACAATAGGTGTTTAGCCAATGCTGGATTTTATTCTTCTTTTTGGGAGGCTGTTAAAACAGTAAATGGGCTTATATTTGTCACTGTCATTGGTTTTCAGGACAGTAAATGAAAAGAGACCTTAAACCAGAAGATGTTCCTGTACCATCTGTAACTCTAGAATGAGACGCATTTACGAAACTGAAGACCATGAGAAACAACAACAAACACCAGCCACGCACCTGTTTAAATGAATGCCAATGCTAACAGATTCTGTAGTCCCTTCTAGTTTCAACTATTGCAATTCCTTCAGAGCATCATTGACTATGATTTTGGGGCAAGACTTCCTGTTTGATTAACCAATGGCAGAAAGAGGGGTGTTAGGAAAACCTGATTGTAAAAGCAGCAGCCTTAATTTTCACAGTTCTGTTTGTTACCATTAATGACAGAAATTAAACACTGAAGCTTTAAACTCTTGTGCTGATCTTGACTTTATTTTTGCCCTTCGTCTCTGTGGAAACTGAAAGAAAAAACTGTTTCATTCAGTCTCCTGTCAGCACATTTTCTACAGCTACGTTTTAGACATTTTAAAGATGTTAAACAAAGGAAACATGGTATTTTTATCTGTAAGGCACTTTGTTTGATACTTCTCTCTGTGTGTCTGTCCTCATTGGTATTACAGCTGTACAGTAGTGACGCTTAAAGTGGCAGACGTTTGAATGACACCAGATGTTTCCATCAGAAGCTGTCATTTTAAAAACTGATGGTTCTGCTCGTTCTTTTCTCCTCTCTGAAAGCCACCGTACAGATGCTGAGCCCAGCACTGCTTCTGTCACCAGCCTCTGATCCAATCCTCTGTGGGTTCTGATGAATTTTGTATGTTCTGTGCCTTAAAAAAGCTATTAGAGAATCTGAAAGGGAAAGAGTGAGAGAGAGAGAGAGAGAGAGAACTCAAAGACAGACTTCGTGAGCCTTTTAATAACAGCGATATGTAAGATGTCATCGCAGATGGCTTTATTTCTGTAAAGGTTCTCATGAGTCGACTCAATGGGTAGTACAGTGAACAGCTCTCTGAGAGGGTGTGTGTGTGTTTTACATGAGTAGAGAAAAGCTTTGTCAGGTAACAAAGGGATGTTGTGAAATGAATGGGTGTCTGTGTGTACAGTGTTGTGATACTTCACAAGAACATTCACAACAGTATCAGACAAGTGTGGTTTTATAAATGTTTTATTTAACTTATACACTTGCTCTGCCACTAAGGGAACTATACAGTTGTGAGCTTGAATAAACCTCCACTACTGTCTGTTTATAATATGAAGATGAATTTAATCTCTGAAAATAATATATATATATTTATTTATATACACAAAACAGACACTTATGGTACTTTGTTTAAGCCTGTAGATGTAAAACATCTGAAACCATTAGCAATATGTTTCTAATTAGCATTTTTGTAATGACATTAATCATAACAACAAATTACATTATTGGAATAAAAATGTGAGAGAAAGGTTCAATTTAACTCAAAACATCTAAGAGCATCTTGTGTCTTTCAATGAAAGAAAGAAGTTTTGACCTTTTGCACAAAGTTCATGTTGTCAGTGTTATTTGCACATATTTAATTTCTGACTTTAAGAGAATCTTAGTGCAGAATCCTGACATTATATATAAATACTCCAACACACTGACGAGAAGAAGCTATAGGCCTGTCATCTTCTAACATCTTCAAAAAGAACCACAAAACCAACTCAACAACTCTCTACAGCTAAAAATAGTTTGTAATAAGCAGAGTGAACATAATGTGCTACAAAGAACCACCGACAACCACAATCATTTTTTTGTGATATTTTGTGTGTCTGTTTTGTATGAGAGTCTGTAAATCTTCTTCCAGAACATGTGAAATTCTGTCAGAAGTAAGAATGAGAGGCTGGATCTTCTCCCACATAATTCAGTAGCATTGATCAGACCTGAAACAAGGAATTCTGATGATACTGAAACATCCACACTGCTTCAGGAATAGCTCCACTGAGTTTCCTGGTTTTAGTCTTTAAAGTGGATCTGCTCTCAGAGTTTGAGGACAACAGAAACTCTTGTGGTCATCATGCACACCACATTCCTTCAACCGCAGGTTTGAATCTAGAGGGTGCTGGTCTGCTTTACTCTTCTTCGGCCACAGTTGTAATCTTATTATACTGAACTCTCTGGACTCCAGCGCCTTGTTAAGTCCACAGGACTGAACAAGTCCATTCATTACGTGGCGGTCGTGATGAATGGCCCGGGCAGACAGTAAGGGAAAGCCAAGGTGTAAATGTTCAACCTCCCATAAATCATGGCGACGGGGCCAGTCTAGACCGTAACCCAAACACACTCGAGAACGATGAGCCGCTCTCTGCGTCAGTTTCAGAAGCACACAGAGGCGGAGTCAGGGGATAGCCCTCCACAACACAACACTTTCCCCCTTCATTAAACACTGTTGTTCTCAGCACGCGAGAAGTTCTCTGAAACTGCAGCGCTGGGGTCATTCGTGGTTAAAGTGTCTGGAACGGACTGCTGCTGTCCAGCTTCCTTCAAAATACCAACAATTATTTAACGCCTGACACGCTTTTGTTTACCAACACTTCTTATGTATTCTGTCATTCATGAACGTACTGAACTTTACATAGTATGTATCATTCTAGGGTTTAGCTTTGATATCCAACTGATATCCAATTGATATCCAATAAACAAAAAATATTGCTGCATGCTCTTGTTTACATTAGATTTCATAAGATCACCCAGTAAAATATATAAAAGTAAAATGATCCCACACACACAATTCATCTTTCACAATGTGAGTGAACAAAGAATAATGGTTCTTATGCAAAGAGTTTCCTGTTTGTCATCAGTAACCATTTTTTGCTTTGTAAGGTTCTTGGTTAGATGGCCAGCAAACTGTGTGTGTTGATCCCCTCCAGGCTTCTTAACAAGCAGGACTTACATAGTCAACCAGTTTTATAAGAAAAGGTAGCGCTGATTCACCAGCAGTGTCTTGTCTGTGAACAGTGTGGCTTAGCTGCTAGCTAGACTAGCCGTAAACAAGCACTAACCAGCATTTAACAAGCCTGAGGAAAGCATGCCAGTCTGAAGGCCGGTTCATACCAAGGACAATATCAATAACAAATAGAAAAAAAATCTACATTTAGGAAAACAGCACAACTATAATGCTAACAACACAGAGTAACACAAGCATATTTTCTGCTATCAAAAGCAACAACCAAGGTGTGCCAATTTTAGCCAATTAAAATGTGTATAGATTTATTAGGCTTGCACAAAATACACCAGACCAGTACCCAGATTTTACATCTGTAGGAGTTTTACTGAGGTACACAAGGACCAACTGTTTACCTGTCTTAAAAATGATACAGTTACAGTACAATTACTTTGTTCCTTTGTGGTCCACATGGACAACAACCCACCAAACCAGCTGGTAGTTACTGTTCTGAAGAACTAATAAAAAATAAACACAGAAAGTAACTTTTAAAAGCCCATCAAAGTAACTTTATTAAACAGAGATGTGCTTTGCAGAAGCTGACATCTTGTTTGGATAAGTTCTTCAGGCATGTCATGGAGATGTTTCTAATGTCACATCTGTACTTCCAGATGCTGCAAATGGGTTTCAAAATGGACCACATCTCAGAATATCAAATTGAAATATGGAGGCAATTTTTTACCTTGTTAATAAATAATGTAAAAGAGCATCTAATGTGCAAATCTAACGTTTCCTGACATTTTCTGACTGCTTTTCAGAGGAACTTCAGAAGCTCTTTCTCAGAAGCTCTTTCTCTTTTTCCCATTTCCTCTATTTTTGCCATTCAGTCTATGGACAGTTTTTAAAGTGACCTCTCAAAAGAGGGAGAAGATTGTTTTGTCATTTCTCAAATGCATTTTTAATGCTACAAGCTTCAGTCACAGGCCATAGCATGAATAAACTCTTGCATGGTTGCACACAAACTGCTGGTGCAGTTATAAAACCATCAGAATAATCACTGTGCCTCAGAAGGGCCATTTAATGGTCTATGTTTATAGGCTTTACTGTATTCTGTATTGTACTGCAAGCAATACATATTGATAACTGCCTGAAATGTTTGTGCAGTGATGTATCTTGTAAATATTTAAATATCTTAATTTCATAACACAATACAAAAAACACAAAACTCAGAAACAAAAAGAACAAATTGAACGAGGATCAAATATGATGACAGAGTCGTATATTAAATTCTGCTCACTGAAGTTAACAGTGAGAGAGAAAACAAGAGCTGATGAGTGTAACTGATGAGTTCAGTGTCTTAACAATGAAGACATAATATTCTCACTTAAATAAAATATGGAGCTACTCTCACTGCAGAAGATATAGTGTTATGAAACACTGTACAATTTTATTTGATCCGTCACAGTCAAGACTTTAGTCCAACAGCTTACAAAGATAAACATATATACACATATTTATATTACATGAAATACTGTAATATACCGAGAGATACTGCCTAGGATCATTACACAGTGTAAGCAGTGTGGAAAAATGATGGATAAAAATATACTTCATATATTCAAATATTTTCATATTCAGTAAAATTCAGTGTCAGTCAGCAACATGTTTCTGTTGTTGCTTCACACATTTTATTGTGTTTGTAAGTAGCTGACACTGTTACTCCCCCTCCACAGACTCTGTTACTCCACAGACTCTGTTACTCCACTGACTCTCTTATAAAAGTAACTCATCACTCCTGCCAATCAGAGAGAATAAAGGTTGTCTGACTCTGTGACTGTACACACTATACACATGAATCACTTCACAGGTGAATAGAGAGTAATATATATATATATATATATATGAACACCCTCCACACAAACACACAGGACAGTCTGTTAGCGTCATACGATCATAAGGGTTCAACCATGACAACTCTAGACAACAGAGTTATACAGTAAGTTTTACCCTTTAAGACACTTTCTGTCCTTCAGGAGTCAGTCAGTCAGTCAGTCAGTCAGTGTGGCTCTATCACATCCATCTGTGTTTAGCAGCTCTTGTCAGGATATATAGACCTTCAGCACTTTTCCAGCCATTTTAAAATACTATCATATCTGTCAACAAAATATTATAAGGGGGTCACAACCTCAATCTCCGCAGCAGCCCATAGCCCTTTGGCTGCACTGTTACCCAGCTGATACAGGAAATTGTTACCCACCTGCCTGTAATTCAGTAAGTTACAACACCTCCCTGTGTGTGTGTGTGTGTGTGTGTGTGTGTGTGTGTGTGTGTGTGTGTGTGTGTGTGTGTGTGTGTGTGTGTGTGTGTGTGTGTGAAGATATGCGCTACACATTGTCCAAACATTTCATCCCAAACACGTCCCAAGCATCTCAAAACAAAAGAAACAACATACATGCAGAAAATAGAGTGTTTCTGTGCAGACACAACCGCCAGCACACACTGTCATCTAATGGATCATAAATGATTAGAGGGATTACTTTAGAATCAGTCCCACCCATTTGTATTAATATCATTATTAGTTTTTCAACTCTAGTTGTGTCTCACTGGTTCTTGTTTGGCTTTGTGTTTGTCTCTCTATCCCACAAGTTATTGTTAAAATGTTTATTATAACAGAACAGCTTCCCACAAAACTTTGTTCAGCACACAATAGCTTTAACACGTTAGCTTTCTATTGTTTGTCATTATTTGTATAATCCCCACATACAGGCTGAAACGACACATGTTAGCCAAGGACCAGCAAATTCAGACAGAAATCCACATTTTGTCATGTTGCTTACAAAAAGTTAGACATTTCTTTAGTCTTCAAGAGATAAACATGATTTTTGCCTGAATAATGATGTTGATATAATATCTACCAGCAGGGCTGACTGCTAAGCCAAAACCTAGAGCCCTTAAAAATGGCTCCTAGTGATCACCACTGATCGCCACCTTTGCTTTAAAGAACATTCTTCATGCTTCAGGTGAGCAAACCTTATTTTTCCATTTTGTAAGAAAAGCTAGTTGCTGTTAGTGCTTCAAAGTGTGTTTCAAACCAATCTAAGATCTGGATGCTGCTCAGAAAAGTAGCTGCTATATAGACAGAAGACAGCGGACAGCGCACAGCTCACAGTGCGTTTTGAAACACCACCACAGACCTGATCATCTAATCTCACAATCAGAGGAACATTCATGTCCACAGCATCACCATTCTTCTCGAATATTGTGACCTTGTTACATGTCTATCTAGTGACCTTGTGAGTGTGCATGTAAGTGTGTATGTAAATGTAGACACATCACTGAGACAGATGGAGGGATGGAGAAATAAAGACAGCTGTATTGATTCTTCTCTTGATGTTTAAATAACCTCTGTTTACCGGCCAGTTGGCACTTTAAGTGACAGTGCAATTTATGATGGAGTAACAAAACAAAGCAGAGGGCACCTGTGAAAAGACTCATCACATCTTGACATCTATCCTTGACAGAGAGAAGCGGTCAGATGTACAGGATGGCTTGAGGTCAAGTAAGTGAATATGATTTACACACAGAGTCTATTAGCTTAAAGTGTGATGACCTTGAAAACAGACCTCAGATTCAAATTGGAGATGGGAGCAAACTAGAGTACAATGATGAGAGTCGCTCAAGATTTTCACACTTAATGAAAGGAGCTGTTCTCTGGTGTCTGTTGAATGTGAGAAAGTTGGCCCTGAATGGAGATGTACACAGGTTTGTGCTGCAAGTGCTCGACAAAGTGGTGGAATTTGCTCATATTTTGTGCATGTGGTCGATGTACTGATGGACCTGTGCGGTGGCTTCGGGAAACCACAGATGTCAAGACTATTGGTCTTTCTCTATGAGGTCCTGAGATGAAGCACATCTTTCTCAGACCTTCTGTCATAAGCCAAACCGGCCATTCAGGACACCTGAGACATTTCCTAGCCTTCATCAATGAGTTCACATTAACTGGAGTTTCGCTCCCTCAGCAGCTGTGCAGGTCTGCTCTCTGGCCCTGGTGAAGAACATCTAGCTGCTAGATGTGAATTTTTATGTGTTCAAATTCTCCTATCAAGTTTAAGTAAGGTAGACTTTCCAAAACGTTTCCTGACACACTGACTGGTGTCTTTTGGCTGTAAGCTGGAGGCGGGGCTAGATTTTTGTTCAACTAATCACTTGTGAGAAAGTGAAGGGCTGGAGTATTTGGGAATTCTGTTCGGAAAAAATTGTTGCTGCTAGTGGTGTGGAAAACACACATCTCACTTTTAAAGGAACGGTTCATCCAAAAGTAAACATTTTGTCATAATATTCACATCATTTCAGCCCACTTTTCTCCAAAAATGATAAAATGTATTTCACTTTATTTAACTGTGTGTGTGTAGAAGTCTTGCTCTGTGCAAAGCTACAGTGACTCCAGAAATCTCATTGATGATATTTTATCATACTTCCATGCTAGTTTTGGGTCCATTTGAATCTTGGTAATAAAAATCTGCATTCATCATACAGCAGGTAAAACAGAGGGCCAGACATTTCTTTAAGGTCCCACATCATATTCAATAAAAGAAAGAAAAGCAAAATGGTGACTGATTTTTCATTTCTGGGTGAACATTTATTACTTCAAGTACAATCTAACCTAAATACTTCTGCTGTGCTCAGTGGTCTATCAATGTGTTTTCAAACCCCTTATGTATGTTGAGAAACGATGCTTTCACTGGTTTCCTCTATAGAAGCCTAAAGGACTACAGAGCTCCACTCTCTGCTCTGACAGCCATCACAAACACTGAGCTGCTAAAGAGAGTGGCATTTTAATTTGTAGGCACAGCGTGGTCATTTTAGACAACTGGCCCTTTAATTAAGACTCTATTGAGTTCACTGGAGGGTGGCTAATTCCTGCCGGAGGCCTTTGCTCTCTGGAAAATCAGATCCGTATTGACAGCGGACAGATTGGTTGGGTGTTCACGTGCGACGGGTTGGGGAGTGCGGCACAGCTTGCGTACAGGATGTGTGCATGTGTGTCCGTTTTAATGGGCCGGTGGAACTATTTCACCTGCATCCAAGACATGCAAATCACATACAGCATCAACGTCAGTGTCAGACGCACACCCGCCGCGGGACAAAAGAGAAATAAATGAGTAAAGGAGGGACTTTAATAAGGGAAGAAAAAGAAAGGTCGGGTTCATGTTTCAGTGCAGAGCGGATTTATTTTGGATTCTTAGCTTGCCACATTGGCACGACTGCTGATCAATCAGAGAGCGACACGGAGTCATGTGATGTGCTGAGAGGTCACTGGATACAGAGTCAATTATCCAACTGTCCAAACCGCTCTGCTCACCCCGGTTACAGACGCGCCTTCCTGTGTGATGCCACTGAACCATCCTCCTACAGTCACACACTCACATCACATCACAACAAAACTCAAAAACAAAACTGAGGAAAAAAATGAGAACAACTGACGTTCTATTGATTTTCTCTGTAGAGAAATTGACTTTAGTGACGATACTGTAAATGTTTAAAACAAACATGTTGGGTGTGTATTTAAGTATTTAACTTTTACTTCTGTTAAACTTGGTTTAAAATATGAGGTAAAAACTTCACTTCCTCATAGAAATAAGATTTATACATCTTTTGGTTTCAAAGCGAACACTTGCGGTATCAGAGCCGCATGGATTCGTTGTTGGCTTAGAACTTTATATTTGATTTTTTATGTATATGGAGAAAATGAATCAATAAAGTAGCTCAGGTACCATGAAAAAGTGGTGGTCACTGTGCCGCTCTATTCTAATATATGAGTTGGACTGAACTGTAGTCACAAATAAAGGTAACACTTAGCTGAATAAAGTACAGATCTCCATGGAAACTAATGTAGTAGTGGCCTGGCTAAGCATGGTGCGGTTTGGACGCATGGCAACATGCAGGTCTAAAATGACTCACATTAGCACACATTTATCGTAATTCTGTTTTAAAGGAACCGCTGTGCAGCGCTAGAAGCTAATGAGTTCATCTGTACACATTTACCCACAATCCTCCTCTTCAAATTACCCAGGAGTTTTTTTCCCCCGACTGCTACTTGCTGAAAATTAAATTGTGCTTCATTTGGCTGCACTAAAACCTTATTCAGCCAAGCCCGATATTTTAATTCATATTGCCTATTTATCTGCTCAGTATTCAATATGGAAACAATTATGAATATTCAGAATGAATCGTTTAGTGTAGAGGATGAAAGAGATATACAGTATATGTGTAAAATCATCTTTGACGCTGTGTGGAGAGAGCTGTGCTCTGATCCCAGTTTTCCTTCCATAACTGATGTGTTTTTTTTGAGTGTAACAGAATAATCAATGAGAAAAATTCACAACAAGACAATTTTATCCACCAGGACTGATCAAATTGTGAAAAATGGCCATTTCAAACCAGCACAGGGTAGAGTGAGACTCGCCAAATAACCAAACAAAGTTGTTTTAGAGATGGAGCAAATTACTTCTGCTTAAATTACTCCTTTATGAGGGATTACAAAGAGAAATATGTTTAATCTTAACAACATGTGCAGAGGACAACAGATAAGCATTAGGTAAATCATTTTGACTCTACAACTGTGTGCATGGAACCATCCCACCCTGTTAGCAGGTATAGGGTCTACTTAACATCCCTGGAACTCAAGCACAGACGCCTCATGCTGCAGTCTGATCTCAACGCAGTGATGGCTGAGACATCAGGGGACCGGACATCTCTGCTTTTGGCTTTGTCCTTCTCTTGATTTTTAATTGGACGGCTGCTATGCATCCGCAGTGCTCCGGCACACGTTCCTGTTGGTGCAGCACACGAGGCTCGTTTGAGGTGACGAATGCCGGCGGTATTTATTGGTCTCAGAGGAGAGAAAATAAAGGTCAGGTGAGACAGAGGTATTTTAATTGCGGTGTCAGGACTGTGAGCAGCAGACAGAACAGCAGAGGGCAAGATGTTGTGATGTTCTCGTTCTTTCTTGCACGTCCTCTCTCTCTCTCTCTCGATCGCCCACCCCGCTGCTGGGCTCCTGGATGATTTGATATCTTGTCAAGGTCCCGTGTCTTCATTACACTGGTGTTGTGTTTCTGCAGGAGTCTCTGCTCGCCTCTAACAGTCAATAGCACAAGCCTCTGCGGTAGCTGCTCTGTCCTTGCGCCGCTCTGACACAAGACAGTGAAGCGACATCTCAGGAGATCAATTGGAACCAGAGTCAAAACTCCCTTCAAAGTTTCCATTTCCTTGAGTGTGAAATTCCACGAGCTTCCAGGAGAACACACGTCCATTATTTCAGGACAAATCCATGTGCAAACAGACAGTATCCACAAAATGTGTGGATCCACAAAACTAATCGTCTTTGACCTACTGTGCTCATAGCATCAGGTTTATAATCACACTTCATAACGCTGGATGAAAACATTATCTGCCTACATTTTTCCTGCTGAACAACATACTGTTGCATTCCAAAGTTTTGTGAAAATTAGCCATTTAAAGCAGAGCTGTTGTTAGAAACCTGTGCAAGCTGATGCCTAAATAAGCTGAGAAGCCTTTTTCTTATATGCCATGTCCTTTAACTAGCAGTTTTAAAAAACCCTAAAACAACTTTATTGAAATGTTGCCAATTCAAAACTCATAATTTTGAGGAAGGAACTCCAGGAACTGGGAGAACTATGAACTGCTGAACTATGTGAATATTGAGTTTTGATGGCTGATATATAACACAACCACAGCATAACATCTTCCTGAGTTTTATAGGTGAAGGATATTCATCCTGTCTGGCAGGTACAGTGTTGGTAACATCCTCCGGGAATCCAAAATAGATGCCAGATAAAGAATTACTGTTGGATGTGTCTATAATTGGTGACTAATTTGGCGCGGTGGTGTCAGCTTTCCAGAAGGACTGAAAGCCACTTAGAAGGGGGTAAATTTGAGAGAGCAGATGGTCCCTCTAGAGGCCAGGCAGCATTCACAGGCTGGTGTGCCGTGTGTCTGAAGGACTCTGTGGGCTTGTGGAAGAGTGTCCTGCCTTTATCTCTCCACACGACCTTGGTGAGATCATCTACATTTCCTACAAAAGTCACAGCTTTCATTCCAGTACATGTTTAAAAACTCACACACAAAAAACCTCCTTGGCAGTATTCACTGCATCCATGAACAGGGTTGGAATCACATTCAGACATTTTTTAGTTTCTCAAAAGTGGTACTTTTAAAAAAATGTTTTGTTAATGTCTGCATTCCTCAATAAACTGATCAAATTCTTACAGCGTTGTGTTTGCTTAAGGCTGTGAAACAAGCGTACTTTCACTGTGCAGTCAAAGATAAACATTCAATGCTTGTTATGTAAAAAGTATATTCTTATCAAAAGAATTACACACTTCATCTTTATAATCACCACTATTTAGATTCCATGTGAATCACCATTATAAATGTTAAACAGTGTGTTAAACAGCAACAACCTTCATCATTTACAGTAGATTTAAATTTCTCCAAGGCCTCCACAGTTAAATATTCAGAGTGTCAAGGTTCTGTGGGCTGTGTAACACGAGCTGATGTGGGTTTGTGCTGTCTGAGACGCTTCACGCTCACAGAAGACTTGCTTTTGTCCTGGTAAGACGCACCTGGTAAAGATCCCCTAACAGACACTTCACAGCGACATTTCACCCGTACACGTGTGGGATAAACGCTTAGGGAACGTTTGCTACAGGCAGAACAGAGAGCGAAGGAAACCCTGCCATGATTAAGATTATCTTACATTGTTAATTGCACCTGCGTGAGGTGGAGTGATATCAGCTACATTAGATCTCAGGGTTTCAACACGTTATCTGTGAACTGGCGTCATTTAGCCTGAATTTTTCACAGCTGTAAGAAGTGTTTTCATATTTATGCAGCAGGTCTCTCATTACATACTTCAGCGTATCATCCAATTACTGCGACGCAGCAGGAAATGCAGCAGAATTATTACTGTATGCCGCGCCGTGACACGTGCAAATTTCTGCTTCCCTCCCTCATTGCTAAACTTCACAGGTAATCTTCCTTTATACACAAGTAAACAAGGCAGTTTCTTATGGTTTTAAAAAAATCACGTGTGCCAACAGTATCTCGCTATATTAAAGGAATTAGCATATTAGCAGCAAACACACGACTGCACCTGTAGCTACAATCCATCACTGGAACCCCATAAGAGCTTCTGCAGCAGGTCAGTGAGGCCTTCACAACACGCCTGAGGTACAAACTGCCCTCATGCCACAAAACTTCCTCACAGTTTCTACCCTAACAATAATCCAGGGTCTGACACAACTAGAAAACTCTCTATTCATTATAAAAACAACCGAACACTGAGAAATATCTTTTTGGTGCATGTTTGCTCACTTGGAAGTTTGTTGAGAAATAAACTAAAAAGACCCTTTCCCCATTAAAAACTATTAACTATTCATTTTATTACTTTTTATTTTTCGGTTGGTAAAAATGAGATGAATCACTTTATAATGGTGTTAATAGCTTTAAAGTGTTGATGAGTGCACATTGGTTGTATACAAACATCTGAGTGCATTATGGGTATGAAAAGATGCTCTGTTTAAGAAACACAGGTTGATTTTTCGACAGACTTACAGTGCATTTATGTACAGCAGTGCTTATAATTCGCCTGTTGTTATTTTGTGTATGTGTGTGGCATTGTGTGGTATGTAATCTAAAGTGTGTTACGCTTGTTTGTTTGTCACGCACGTCTCTGCGTCTCTGTTTTCATGTGTCCAGAGGCACATCTGTGTGTTCCTCTGCGCTGCGGCGCTTGTCGCTCGTGTGAGTAATGGGATTACAGCTCCACACAGGGCCACAGGCCTGGCAGGAAACACATGAGACGTTTAGTCTCACAGTCAGATATTCTCTCACACACACAGGCAAATATTCACACTGAACATCAGATGTGCTCTCAAACTTATTGGCTCTGAAACACAGTGAGTTACTTTGCTGTCCTCTGGCTACATATTCATACGTGTTCCTTCAGAAAAGAAAACTCACAGATCTTTAACTGTTTCTCCTAAAAAGCAAGAGATTTACTGAGTTTCTTATAGTTCAGATGTCTGACCTGAGATAAAGGCTCAGAAATCACTGATGTCTCAGAAGACGTCCTAATGCTGCCACAGTCTGTGCTCAGATTTGCTATGATACAAATGTCTAAAAACATTTCATTCATCAAATTGATCAGAAACTGTATTATTCTGCTTAAACAACCTACACTTATTAGCTACATACATTGAATGTTAGCAATGGTTTCATTTCCCTTTAATAAAGGCAGTTTTCTGAGTGAACCTCTTAAGCGACTGATTTATTTGGAGGGCTTTACCACACAAACAGCTCCACAGGGGAGACGTCGGTTTGGTGCTAGCATGTTCCTAAGCTAATGATGCGGTACTAATAAGCATAAAAATAGCACACACAGAAAGATTTACACAGCTTAAAGCAGTCAAAAGTTTGGTTCAGCTGGTGTCCCAGTCTGGCCTAGGTGGTTAAACTAGTCTGCTTGTATCTGTTTTGGATAAGATGGATGGCAAACTACTTTAGGCTAGTTTACGCTGTTTATTGCTTTAATTGCCATTTTTGTCTGAACTTTCAGCACTTTCAGCATAAGTATAATTAGTTTCTTTTAACAAATCTTATTCAGTGAGCATAATGCAATGCATTCTGGGACTTCCTGCATCATGAAAATTGTGATGCTGTCTAAGACTTGGGCCAGAATTAAATATACATGATGGCAGCATCATTTCTGCTGCAGAGAAACAGAGCGTCACATGCTCTGCGTCTGAACGCAGCTGACACACAGTGTTTCTCCATGAGACATCTTCCAGAAACAGCCAAACAGTCAAACAGTCTGGCATTATTCACTGCCATGATATCAAGTGAGCGCTCATCTGGGTCAAACGTAATTACGCCCAAACTGAATCTGAGGAGTTTAGCTGAGGACAGAGGAGAGCAGAACACCTGATCTTGTTAAACGTTGCAACTTCTGCGGCTCTGCGTGTGTGTGAGGAGGCAAACAGATGCTCAGGACTGCGGGCAGACGCATGTTTCTCTTCTGCAGGGACTGTGTTTGCCCGCCGTCCGGCTCCCTCAGGTATACAGACCGTTAATTGTGTTTTTTACTCTCTTGGCCTGCAATCTGTACTGCTGTCATCACAGAAACACAACCAGGTGTGTCATTAAGACTTCAACAACTTCATAAATAACAACATTTTTTTAACAAAACACTAGTTTCCTAACTCTGTATTTTACATTGGATGTGTCTAAATAGTGATAAATTATATGATGTTTAATGCTGCAATATAAACAGTTCATACTTCAGTTTTGTTTTATTCACATTTGCCATGGTAATCATATTCTTTTGCCAAAATAGCAGTTACTACGGTGACTGATTCTTAAAGACCTGATGGGAGATTTTGGCAGGTGTCTCAACACTACACCCCCCCCATCTGCTGCTTAATCGCACTATACAGGCCCATCCAATCAGATATTCATAATATGTAAAATCAATTGCATGTTCTTTGTCTGCTGCAGGGGTCACACACACACACACACACAAACACACACACACGCAATGAACCCGTGCAAACAGTCCTTCTCTGAGCCTAATGCAGTCCTGACCAAACCTCAAACATATTAAACATGGGCTAGCATGCGCTTCATCATTCTTAAGCTACGGCTGTTTTCCTTATACTGTATGAGATCAAGAACAGAAGGTTCTCACATATTCTGCTACAGTAGTACCTGCCGCTTTTGATATTAAAGGGGGCTTGTGATAAATCAGTCTATTTTTGGGCTGCCCAGAACCCACCTGTGCCACAATCTGCACAATCTGACCACCTGCAGCAACACACAAAAGCCTAGCGCTACGCAAGCTAGTTAAAGGAGCACAAATGATTTCAATCACAGCCCAGTTGTGCTTGTGGAAGCATCTCTCAGGTTATTGCTTTTATCTAGAGATATTGTAATTAAAGTTAACTTATGATTTATTTCAGGAGGAAAACACTATTCAACAAGGAAGGAGGCGTCTTTTAAATGCCCCCCGAGGGCTATCGGTGATTTGGAAAATTAGAAACCTTCATAAATTCTCATAAAAGTAAATCACAATATTTGTTATGAGGCTTCATAATTGAGAAGCTTTGCTCTGCGTTGCTGCTATTACGGTTGGAAACACTCAACCCTCAGAATAGATCCAGACTCACGCTGTTGCTCTCGCTTTCTGACTCAGGAAGGGTTTTCAGTGGCAGCGGTCCACTCACGCTTCACCATTTAAAATGTGAATTACTCCAGAATAGACTCTGTTTGTTTGTGGAGAACCAGACACCCTTCATCAGCGATTCGTGTTTGAGGGGCTATATAATGTTCATAGCAGCATTCCCTCTGTTTCACTTCTGGATATATTTTTACCTTTTATTTGACAAATAAAATCAAAATATATCCGTGTAATGCAAATCTTCCAGCCAGCCCTCGAGCTGTTTGTGTTAATGTTTTGACACAATGATTTTCCCCTTTATGTTTCTGGCTAGAATGTTAAATTACTTATGGCCAATTGGTTTTATGCCACAGAATATGAGAAAATATAAACTTGCAAACATTTTTGAAGTCAGCCGGATACAGCTAGGAACTGTATGAGCTAAACCCTGTCTGTACTCTCAATTTCTCTTAGTTAAACACAGCGATTTATTTTATAAACTCTCTGTCGTTTCATATGTGCAGCGTGTCATGATAAAGCAGATTTAATAACTCATCAGAGCAACACAGCAGTGAAATCACACACAGAACCCTCATACACACACAGAACCCTCATACACACACAGAACCCTCACACACACAGAACTCTCATACACACACAGAACCCTCACACACACACAGAACCCTCACATATACAGAACCCTCACACACACAGAAC
>JBAJNP010004084.1:0-35387 GCA_036877545.1 Yasuhikotakia modesta | reverse complement strand
GGTTAAGTTAAAGCACATTCAGGCTTTTTCTGCTCCTGTGTTCCCTGGCAGTCAGACACAAGAACCTGATCAAGCACCATGAGATTCCAAACAAGATGGCTGCTGAGTGAGCCGAATGGACTCATTAAAATGCTTTATGGTGTGTATCTGACACTGTGCTCCTTCTCCAAGGTGTTTGTGGAGCTCAATGAGCTGATAGTGGATAAGAACCAGGAGATGCGTTGGAAGGAGACGGCTCGCTGGATCAAGTTTGAGGAGGACGTGGAGGTGGAAACGGATCGCTGGGGTAAACCGCATGTGGCCTCTCTGTCCTTCCGTAGCCTGCTGGAGCTCCGAAGGACCATCACACATGGTGAGAATCTTCAGCCAGTCTCCTCATTTCACTCCAAACAGCCTCACGCTCATGCGCTCAACACCTCTGCGTTAGGCAGATCTCCAGCTCTGACTGACACAATTCAAATTGACATTTTAATTAGAAAAATGGATCAAAGCTTCTTGGGCAGATCTGCTTTTTGACCATGAAAACCGTTATTATCCATGCAAAGATAATAAGATAAACAACCTCTGGCTGTATCTTCAGTCCAAACACATGTCTGTCTGACAGAAGATCCTGCTGGGAGGTTTAGATGTTTTGGCTGTTAAACAAACATGACTGATTCTTCATCAGAAAAGGGATTTTGATCTGACATGGAGAGCTGCAGTAGAGCTAAATAAAACATGAGGGATAATGCTATGGGACAGAAATGCTAATACGATGCTTTGCAGCATGACAAATGTCTTATATCATGAGTCATTGTAAGTCCTATAATCCTATATTCTTGCAGTGGTTTTAGTTAGTAACTTATTTTTAATGCTATATATAACATAAAAAATATTAATGCTGATGTCTACATTAATAGAGCTTTCAAAACAACCTAACATTTTTGTTACTTTAAATTTGAAACATTACAGAAACGTTCTTACAACAAAAGTTGTTAGCAGGGATACCGGATAGTTGCCACTGTGACTAACGTTGTTTAGCTGCCCAGGTGCCATCATGCTGGACCTGGATCAGACCACACTGCCTGGCATCGCCCACCTGCTGGTGGAAACCATGATCATCTCAGACCAGATCAGAGCTGAAGATCGGGCCAGCGTGTTGCGGGCCCTGCTGCTCAAACACAGGTCAGTGGGGGTCAAACATCAATATTCCAAACAAAGCTCATATCGATCTTCTCTGCTGTGGGTCTTCATGCCAATGTCATTTGTCACAACAGCTGCGTTTATTGGTTTCCTGCTAGATGAGGTGGAGCGGTTACATAACAGGCTGTTTGTGACAGCGCACCAGGCTGAGGTTTACGGCCACCGATGGCGTTTCTAATGGGATGTTTGTGTTGCAGCTGCGCTCACTATTAAAGTAAACAGATGCAAATTGGTTAAAATCTAAAGCTGGTTTAAGAATAATTCAACGGAAAATGAAAATGGTGTAACTGACTAAAACTCATAACATTTATATGAGGTAGAACTTTAGATGAATGCGAGCCGGTGATGTTGCCAAGCAGTTGCCATTTGTGGCTGCAGTCGGTCACATAACACGTGAGAACCAATGACGTTTGGTGTCAACGTGGCAAAATGATGTAAAATATTGTAAAAATGGCGACAGAGAGGTGAAGTTAGAGATTTATCACGTTGTTGTTTCAAAACCTCCTTGCTGGTTTATTTTAGTCTAACACAAAAGGAGTTTTTACTGTCAGGGGATGTTTTGTTTATTTTTTTGTTTTTGGAGCTGAGCAGACATGTTTATTTAGAACTGTGTCTGTGTTGTAAAGACCAATGGGAAACTACATCTGAATATCAAATCATTTCTTCCACAGCGGTAATAAAGTTTTGGAACATGGTGGAGAGTAAATAATGACAGAATAATTCGTTTTCTAAAGAACTTTTTCTTTAATTGCAGTAAATTGGGCATCTGATCTCAGTGATGTTATTTGTGGTCAGTTACGGACGTTTACTTTTCCAAGCTATAAAACATGATGAAGAGTCAGAAAGTTGTGGCAGGACACATTAGCATTGATGATTAAACCTTTCTTCATCATTTCCCATCATCTGACACGCAGCTTTCCACGGGAGACCGTGTCAAATCCCTGCCTTTCAGAATATGTCTTTATAATGTGGAACAAAATACATCAAGGTGTAATTCTATAAGTTTGCTCATTAGCTGTTAAATCCTTTCTCAAGCCTTTGGGAATGTTTTCAAGAGCGGTCCATGTGACACCTTGTCTTTTTGTTTTCCTCGTATGTTTGCAAAACCTTCAGTGAGAAGTTTGGCTGGGGTGTAGGGCAACCTCAAACGTTTTGTAATGAGCGTTCCGATGTCAACCGCTGGAAACGATCACCGTGGTGAAATAAAGGCCCGTCTGTAACAGAGCCAAACCCGATTAACGTTTTTAATCTGTGCTACACCTGTCTGAAACATCAGTTACTGAGAAACGAGCGCAAAAGAACCATTTTTACACAAATTACTTAAACAAAGGAAAGATTTCACCTCTCTGAATTTGTACAAATAGAGAGATTGAGACGTTTAACTGCTATTTGAAGATCATAAACTCATTTTTGTAAAAACCTCAAATTAGGCCTAATTTTTTAGACATTGTTTTTTTGTCTTTTCACATATTTTGCCTGTTAGTGTGCACATTCTGACATTTTAGTTTATTGTAGAAAATAAAGACATTTATTAGTTCAGTGGTTGCCTCTGCGGCCGTTTTTTGACTGGGGGCTCTAATTTTGTTTAAAAATTCCCTGATGTTATCAAGGCACATGTTGCTTTCCCCTCGTCTGTAGAGTTTTACTGATTGCTTTGGCATGTCGTCCTGCGGGTGAGCGGCGAACGGGGTTTGGTTTGGTGTGCAGTTCTGATTTGATAGCTTGACGTGTTGGGTTTCGTGTTTGCTTTGCAAATATTGAAAGCGAAGATGGAAAGTTGCCTTTTTGGACACGATAAGCAAGGAAATTGCTGTACCCGTGGAGCTACATCAACACGAGAGTAAGATTATTTGTCTTGCAGAGCAGAACTAATAGACTCGAATGGGTTGACAGATTAAACAGTCATAACATTTTCACTAGTAATACATGACAGTTGAGGAACAGGAGAGGTTGGATGCGTTCAATATTCTCATGTGAGAAGCTGATTTCAGAAAATGTTTTCTCTTGTGCAGCCACCCCAATGATGAGAAAGAAGGCATTTTCCATCGAAACCACTCTGTGACCAGCCTGGGCGGCTTCCGACACAACCACAACCACGTTCATGACACCAGCCTGCCTCTGGTGTCCCAGGACCATGTGGAGATGCATGACAGCAAAGCAGCAGAACATGACAAAGAGGTGAGTGTGTGAGAGTGTGTGTGTGTGTGTGTGTGTGTGAGAGAGTGTGTGTGTGTGTGTGTGTGTGTGAGTTTGTGTGTGTGAGTGTGTGTGTGAGAGTGTGTGTGAGTGTGTGTGTGTATGAGAGTGTGTGTGTGTGAGTGTGTGTGTGTGAGTGTGTGTGTGTGAGAGTGTGTGTGAGTGTGTGTGTGTATGAGAGTGTGTGTGTGTGTGTGTGAGTGTGTGTGTGTGTGAGTGTGTGTGTGTGTGTGTGAGAGTGTGTGTGAGTGTGTGAGAGTGTGTGTGAGTGTGTGTGTGTGTGAATCATTGTTCATGAGTTGTTTGTTTGTTACAGTGTGAGCATGTTGAGCAAACAGTGGTTGAACTGATGTAAATGTTCTGATTTTCAGCTGGGGGTCTTGTTTAATTCATGGTTCATTGCTCTAAAGATCTGTTCTCATGCAGTGTGATCTTCACACTAAACCTGCACACACAGCTCAGTCAAAGATCTCCTTATGTGTGTTTAGTGAATATTTTGTCTCATTTCATTATGCTTTGCATTACCAGCCGTACTCTCAGCTGCACTGAACACATTTTGCAGGTTTTCCTCATAAACTCAGACTCTGTCAGGGACTGGTACACAGTGCTGCTAATGCTTGGATCATGTTAGCTGTTTCGCCACATGTGCAGGATTAATGTTAATAATA
The DNA here is from genome assembly GCA_036877545.1 of Yasuhikotakia modesta. NCBI lineage: Eukaryota > Metazoa > Chordata > Actinopteri > Cypriniformes > Botiidae > Yasuhikotakia > Yasuhikotakia modesta. The sequence goes on along the minus strand of JBAJNP010004084.1, from coordinate 31,341 downwards.
ACTTTACAGGTGCTCATTGTTAAATGTCATATTTCATCTGTGAAACCTTAAGTGTTCCCTGTGGCTTAAAACAGTCCATGTAAGAGTGAAAACTTATTGTGTTAAATTAATATGAAGTGATTTAGCATTTGGTTTTGCCTCTGTCACCTGGATCAGTAGTATTAGTGCTGGTGATACAAAACAGGCACAATGGGTCATTAAAATTCAGGAAACCTGCTTACAACCACCAGCCCAACACGCAAATGTTGGACGGATGCATGTGCCGTCCGTCAAAGCGGCCCCAGCTAGAGGCTGATGTGAGATGTTTGAATGGCACTAACCAGTTTCTCCTGTCAACACAAGAAAAACATCCATCCAGTTCCAGCGGAGGCTCACGCTGCCGCCAGATGTATGAAACTGCTGGCAAAGATTCCCAAGGATGCAGAGGCCACTGTGGTTCTGGTGGGTAAGTGGAGAACTTCTTTGTTCTTGCCTTTGTTGTTTCCAGGTTCTGAGATGGCGTTGAGTCATTGTTTAAGAGTCCAATAGGCCTCAGCTGAGGCGCAGTTAATGTTTTCTGTTGTGTTTGATTTGGGCTGTACTTTCACTGGGTCCCCTGTGGTTTTTCATTTCATGACAACTGTGTTTTAGGTTGTGTGGAGTTCTTGGAGAAGCCCGCCATGGCGTTCGTCCGGCTAAACGAAGCTGTTCTTCTGGAGTCTGTGCTGGAAGTGCCTGTCCCCGTCCGGTTTATCTTTGTGCTGCTGGGCCCGACCCAGACCAACATGGACTACCATGAGATTGGACGCTCCTTCTCCACCCTCATGTCTGATAAGGTTTATCTTCAGATGCAACACTAGGGGCGACACTTTAAAATACACAGACTTTTGTTTTGTATCCTATAAATGGCTTAACAGTCTTGGGACCTACAAATAAAATTGTTTATAAAATCTTTATTCAGCCCACCATATTAAATTAAACTGTTTCCCCTCTTTAATATTATGACCAGCATCTATTGTCTTTTTGGACCTTCTGCAGAACTTCCATGAGGTGGCCTACTTCGCTGATGACCGTCAGGATCTGCTCAACGGCATCAATGAGTTCTTAGACTGCAGCATTGTGATTCCACCTTCAGATGTTGAGGGAAAAGACCTGTTGAAGACCGTGGCTTCCTTCCAGAAACAGATGCTGCGTAAACGCAAAGAGAGGGAGAATAAGAAATGCGGCAGTACTGTGGGAACGGAGCAGGAGACCAAAGGTGAGACCTGTCATGAGCTTAGAATCAGCAGGAACCAAAAATAATACAAGGAAGGAGAATAAAAGCAGTTTTTTTATTTAAATAGAGCAGAAAACCACCTTAAATTCTCTCCCCACAATATATCCACAATATAGAGTTAAACATTGATGGTTGGAGTGAGAATGTGAATACAGTTTCAGCAGATAAAATGAAACTAGCGATTCCCCTCTGTGAATGTGTTGCAGATGTGAGCACAGATGAACAGGAAGAGGAGGACCAGTTTGAGGTTGACCCTCTGAAACGCTCTGGTATTCCGTTCGGTGGTCTGATCCACGACATCCGGCGGCGTTACCCGCGCTACATCAGTGACCTGAGGGACGCCGTGGACACGCAGTGCATCGCTGCCGTCATCTTCATTTATTTTGCTGCTCTTTCGCCCACCATCACGTTTGGAGGTTTATTAGGCAAGTGAAGCTCTTCATTTGATTCATGTAAATAAACCTGTGATCTGAGAAACTCTGTGCTGTATTTACTGCAGGTGAGAAGACACAAGGCATGATGGGAGTCTCCGAGCTCATCATCTCCACGGCAACAGTGGGAATCCTCTTCTCTCTGCTAGCAGGGCAGCCCTTGCTTATCATCGGCTTTTCTGGGCCTCTTCTGGTGTTTGAGGAAGCCTTTTATAAGGTGATTTGTAGAGATGTTTGCTCTTCAAAATCATCATCTCTACAGCCTCATGTAGTAAACATACAGGCCGCCGTTAGCATCTCATTTGTTGTTATCAGTTCTGCCAGGCGCAGGGCTTTGAATATCTCACAGGCCGGGTATGGATCGGGTTCTGGCTCATCTTCATAGTTCTGGTGATCGTGGCGGCCGAGGGGAGCTTCCTGGTGCGCTACATCTCCCCGTTCACACAGGAGATCTTTGCCTTTCTCATCTCCCTCATTTTCATCTGTGAAACCTTCTCCAAGCTTATTAAGGTACAACACAACACGTTCATGTTTCACAATGACTCACTGTTCTAGAGCAGCTTTTAGAAGAACACTCAGGATTGTGTGTATTTGAGGGTTGGTTGTGGTCAGAGCTACTGAATGTGTTGCTGTAAGTGTTATTTTCTCTCAGGTGTTTCAGGAACACCCTCTGCTGAAAAGCTACCCGGTGTCTCCCGTGCTGAATGCCTTCACACCGCGGGTCTCCTCTGAGGGAGATGTTGTGGTTGAGGAGCCCATTCTGAACCAGCCCAACACGGCTCTGCTCTCTATGGTGCTCATGATAGGAACCTTTTTTCTGGCTTTCTTCCTCAGGAAGTTCAGGAACAGCAGGTTCCTCGGTGGAAAGGTACCCTTCAGTTTTCCTTTGTTAGCGCAGAATTTGTCTTCCAATAAAACATCCTCAGGCAAAGATAATTTACTTGAGCAACAAAACAGTGTAAGACTTTTACAGACTATTATGTAGACGTTTAATTTGTTGAGTTTTTTTCTTGTTTTTTTTAAACAGGGAAAGCTTGTTTAAGAGGTTTATTGATGTATTTATGTATTTATTAATATAAATGTTTTAATGTTGTTCTTTTCCTCTTATTGTTACAGGCCAGGAGAATCATTGGAGATTTTGGTATCCCAATCTCTATCCTGGTCTCTGTGCTAGTGGATATATCCATACCGGATACGTACACTCAGGTATGTGTTCATATCTCATGTGCAGTATATTATCACAAACTTCTCTCCCAGCTTATTTACTGCTTGTCTGTAATTGGAATCAGATTTCCTGTGAGCCTCTATCATAGTGTGGTTGAGTTGGAAGCAGTGCATTCTGGGATGTCTGGGGTACAGCCGCTTGTGTTTCTTGTGGTTGCAGAAGCTAAACGTTCCCTCTGGATTCTCAGTCACGTCTCCGGACAAGCGAGGCTGGTTCATTAGCCCGTTTGGAGATAAACAGCCGTTCCCAATCTGGATGATGGGTGCCTCGGTGGTTCCTGCCCTGCTGGTGTTCATCCTCATTTTCATGGAGACTCAGATCACCACGTGAGTAAAGCAGCCTGTGTGGTACAGTAGCGTTCAATCTGTCCCACTGTAGATGCCGACTGTTACCATAGCTACAGCAGCTAAAACTTCTCATTACGCCAGTGTTTCAGGAGACCTCAAGGTGTCTTCAAATTATTAAAAAAGACAAAACAAGTACAAAATAAGCTGAAGCTAAACTAAAACTTGGACATTTCTTTGTATTTTCTTAGTCGTTGAAATGTGAATCAAAATGGTTCGTCTGGTTCCTCCACAGCCTGATAGTGAGTAAGAAGGAGCGGCGTCTGGTGAAGGGTTCAGGGTTTCACCTGGACCTCCTTCTGATAGTGACTTTAGGAGCCATCTGCCCGCTCTTCGGTCTGCCCTGGCTGACAGCAGCCACCGTACGGTCCGTGACCCACGTGAACGCGCTGACCGTCATGAGTAAAGCCACGGCGCCTGGAGAGAAACCAATGATCCAGGAGGTGAAGGAGCAAAGGGTGACCGGGATGTGTGTCGCCATCCTAGTGGGTAAGAAACGCCAAACCGCAAGTTCAGATCTACATTCTGATTGGATGAGCTGGTTTAGTTTGGAAACGGATAAATGCAGGTGAAATGCACATATTAAAAATATATAAAAGTGTGTGACATTTGTTTGAGTCACTGTGTTTAGTTTAGTTTGTGTTTAGAGTTTATTTTTGTGAGAATAATATGCAAGATCAGTTTGTACTTGATTGTAACGGGCGTCTGTATGTCTGATGTCTGCAGGTCTGTCTATAGTGATGACGGATGTGTTGCGTCACATTCCTCTGGCTGTTCTGTTTGGTATCTTTCTCTACATGGGCATCACGTCTCTCACTGGGATCCAGCTGTATGAGAGAATCACACTCATGGTCACACCTGCTAAGCATCACCCTGACCACACCTTTGTTACCAAGGTAACAACATCCCAGTCATATGAGGTGGTGATGATAGTGTTTTTCACACAATACACGTTACACATTTCTGCCAGATTTTGTCAAAGAACCTTTAGTCACCACAAGGTGGCGCTCAGATCCCCGTTTGCTTTTGCATTAGTGAACACAGAAAAATATTAAAAGCAAAAAGTGCTAAAAAAATGTGTCGACTTCCACTCTTTATTTCTGCATGTGTCTTAGGATTCCAAAGTCTGAGAAACCAGAGTTTTGGGATTTTAAAAGTTTAAACTAAGAGATTTTATGTTGATACATGAAGAATATTTTGTTTAATAGATCACAAGCCAAAAGTGATCTGAACTTGTGGAGTGTGATGGAGTTATTACAGCAGCAGGGGGTCAAACTAAACTGTGTTCATTTAGAAACATGGAGAGCGTCACTGTCTGTGCTTCCTGCAGGTGAAGACGTGGAGGATGAACATGTTCACCATCATCCAGCTGTTGTGTATCGTCCTGCTGTGGGTGGTAAAGTCCACTGTAGCTTCTCTGGCCTTCCCGTTCATCCTCATCATGACCGTTCCTCTGAGGAGACTCATCCTGACCCGGATCTTTGAGGAGCGAGAGCTCGCTGCGGTACGATCCTCTCATTCACCTTTGCTCCATTAACTCTCACTGACAGCTGTTTGTCTTCATATTCCAGACTCTGATGAAATCTGTCAGGGTATTAACATAAAACATCATTTTCTCCCTGCAGCTGGATGCTGATGAAGACACACCTAATTTTGATGAGGATGGTCGTGATGAATACAATGAAATCCACATGCTTGTGTAGACACAGAACTCCTCACCTCTCCAACAACCAATCCAAAACAAGCCCGTGGATAATTAACACTGACAGGAAGTTGTACTGAAATGAGACGGACCGCACTGCCCTTGTTTCAGGATCATTTTATTCATATTAAGAAATTCGTAATCATGCAGTTAAAAAAAACATTTTGGATACTTATTATTTAACTTTGACCCTTTTTGTTGTTTTTTGTCCCAAAAGAATGGCCTACATGTTTGTTTGCTGTTGCCCAGTGACTTCTGACCCGTGACTCATGCACATCCTGTTACAGATTCTGCTGCACTGATGATAAGAATAATCCGATAGGTCAGTTCCTGGTCTAGATGGCAAACCTTCCTCTGTTTCTTCCAGCTGGCAGACACCACTGCCTGCAGTTCTGAACTGGTATTGGTACTGGTATTGATCGCAAGCCCTGAATAATCCAATAGCATGACCTCTCAGCACCTTATAACAGCCAGATGTGAGGCAGTAGCTCTCAGAAGCCTCTTCTGAAGAAGCAGTGAGGTGACATTTTACACAACAGAACACAGAAACAAAATGGTTGTCTTGAGATCTCACCTGTCTCTGTGACAGCACTAGATCTTAAACAGTGAATGAGAATTCAGGTAATGCTGTTGTTTAGCCAATCAGAAGCCTTTGAGGTGCCATTTTGAGCATTTGGGTTTGCTGACATGATTTGTGAAGGTTTTGGGTGACAGATATAAGTGACTCAGTTAACAGCTATTGCTCCTAAAATGTCCTTTCTGATCAGATTCACCACTAATAGAGTTTTATTTATTTATTTAAAATGTATTTTTATTATTTCTATCCAAATTTGTTTTATTTATTATTATTAATTTTTTGGAGGTTCTTCCAAGGATTTACTTATTTAGGTTGGAATTTATTTAGGATTTATTACCCAAATATGTTGTTGTTGTTAATGTTAGGATTGTTGGTGTGTGCATGTGTGTTTTAAATACTCTCTCTGTTCCACTGCAAAACCTTAAGCTGAAATAGGTTAAAGCCATAGAAACTTTAGGTTTTGTTGAGTGCATAAATTATGACGTTTTGAATTAATGATAGTCCAAATGCTGTGAAACTGCCAGTGTGTTTATCATCACTAAGGTTTAGACAGGAGACAAAACATTTAGACCAGTAAAATTTGCTGCCAAATTGTTGATTAGGCTCATGGCGGATCAGTACAAACTATAACTGAGCCATTCGTTGGTGGAAAAGGACTGTGGTTTTGTGGCACTTTCAAACCATTGCAAGTATCCCAACACAGTAACATTGGATCAACCAATGTTGTGAGTTTGGGGCGGGACTTTGCGTTTGACTGACCAATGACTGACCAAAATCAGTCTTGCAGCTTTTCCGTTTGTTGATGATAGTGGTTCAGAAATGACACGCTTAAATGTTAACATTTTCACGGTGATTTTATCTCATTAGAAAATTTCCTCTGTTGTCAGCATAATCCACTTTAGACCGAGTCAAGAGGATCATCGGTCGGTCTGATCTCATAACAGAAAGTATTGTTCCATTACGTCATGTTTTGAGTTCTGACAGTTGCCATAAGTGAAAGTCGCCCTTCGGACTGTAAACATCGCCTGTCCTTGCGTGCATCGCGTTTGTTGAACTTCTCGGGCTAGTCACGCTAGGACCACCTCGTTTCATCACAAGCACATATTCCACATGTTTTCTTTTGGTCTTTGTTCTCCTTTTTTCAGTGTGAAAATTGTGCAATATAGGAATATGAGTGCAGTGGCGTTCTTCTCTGAACAGACTGGAAGTTTCTAGGAAAGAACAACACTGAGTGCTGCTGTCGTCCGGTCAGGTTGTAAGGCGAGATCTGCAGCGGGTCTTTGAAGTTCTTCATACAAAGACAGAGATGTGTTTTAAAGTAAAGCTTTAGTTGAGCTGTCGGTTTGCCAGATGGGTGAATTTGTGTTTAATGGTTCCCTTTGGTGTTTTTGCATCAGGCACGGATGCAGGTAAAGTTAGATGAAGACTTGGTGTAACTGATAAAGAATTTAAAATGCAGTGTGTGAAACTCACTCACCATGTTTATCAGAGATTAAAGCAACAGATGTTCGGTTCTCAGAGGAACGCTCTCCACTCAGATGTTCTTTTGTAGTTCACTTAATGGAGTCGTGTCTCCAGCGTTTGTGACCTATTTCGTGTCAGTTACATTTTCCCATTGTTCAGAAAAATGTATGTGGAGAAAATACAGAACAGGACTAAAGTTATCCAACAAGTTCAGGAATCAACTTTGTGTGAGATGTTTCTCTCAAAAATTTCTTACAGATAATAACAAGAGACACAAATGAGTGAATTGTTGACATTCAGTGGGAGGGAGCAAAACTGATCATTGGGTCCATGGAAGGATTTGATGAGCCTTGTTTGAGTTTATATTGAGATCTGACTGAAATCTGAGGAGCAGAAGCAAAAGTTCATTTCTATTCTGTTTGATCTCATTGAAGTCTCTGTAGAAACAATTGCTGAGAAGATCTGATGTGAGTTCTTGTATCTAGTTGTTCCTCAGTCGTTCTCATAGCTGCTCATGTATGAGTTATTAGTTTAATGTATATATTGAGAATAGGTAATAATTGGTGCTTTATAGACTTGTACAGTTTATTTATTATAAGATTTTATTGCACTGCCACTAATACTCACACTGCCATCATTATATCTGAACTGAGTCAACAGGAAAAGAGAGTTTTCAGTGTAATGTAACTACAACCAGAACTGACTGCATGGTCTATTGCACTATTTTAATGATTTGATGTGATTCATGGATTGTTAACAGACACCCAAACCTAATGGTTTATGTTCAATAGGATTTAAAGGGCCAGGCACCTTAAATCTTCTGGCTGGGAGTATATAACAGTTTCTTGGTCTCCCAGTCAAACTACATACTTCAGTGCCACCATCGTCTCTAATGTCACATTTGTTGACCCCAGAGCCCTTTAGTTAAGTCATTAGTTATCTGTTAGTCAGCTGTCAGTGTGGCTACAGCTCTCCAACATTTCAAAATGTGTATCATGATTAGATTTATTGTTATAATTCTTGCTTTGATTTATTAGCACACAATATTGTTTTCAATAGGGTTTGCCTGCAGTTTAGGGAAATACCACCCGTCCCTTAGACATGAAATATGATGTGGATTCACTCCTGAATTGTAAATGTGGTTGTTACTCTCAGACACTCGCGAGTGTGTGAGTGAGACCTAAAGTGAAGAATGGAGAAAAGGTTTTTAAACTGATGCATGAGCTGTTGCTATGGCTGCAGACAGGTTGGTTTAACTGGAAGACTTCTGCCAGGAATAGAAGCATTAAAACCTTTCTGTGGTTCGGGGAGCGCGGATGCAGGTGTGACGGCCGTTATTTTAGGGTTGTGTGAAAAGAAAAACACATTTGTGAGGTTGGAAGTGTGGATAATACGTGAGCTAATAAAAAGCGCTTCTAGACTGCTGCTTCCTGTTGGTGGTTTTCAGATGTTGGAGCCGTGAATGAAAAGGAAATGGTGTTACTGGTGCAAGGGTAAAAGCGTCTGAATTTTAGGGGATGCCACCCTAGTTGTGCAGACCTCCACCTGATCCTGCGAAACCCTCATGGCTGCAGCGTCGTTCCTCAGACGACTTTGGTGTTTCGTTTGTTTCGTTTAATGCTGTGAATGTCAGATGTATGCCAGTCTTTTAATGGTGACAGAAAAGACAATCAGAAAAACAGATTTTATTATTTATATATATATATAACCCGACACTTTACGTTCAGTTCTGACACAAACACAAATAACCGAGAGCTGATGCAGCTCTGAGATACAATCACAGAGAGATACTGAACAGTTCTGTGTAAAAATAAACTCTTACCTCTGTTATGTGATAATACAGGTGATGTTTTATTGCAGATGAACTCTGTACATTAGATTCTGAAAGATGAACTTTAGATTACACCTGTAGCTCTTTAAGACAAAAGTTGTTTAAAGGAAGATAAACACGAAACGATTCCTTGAGTTTTATTTTGCGTAGTGGCCTAATGGTTTTGCGTTTGCAAAAAGACCTCATAGAGCTCAAAGTGTTTCCTGGTCGTAATTAAAAATGTAGTTTGTCTGTCAGAAAATGACAAACATTTTGAGTTGATATGGTGTAAAATGTATTACTATAGCATTAGCAATACCGAAAATATGATGATGTTATATGGATATTTTAATAGCAGTAACAATTGCTATTCTGTAAAAAGAAAAAATGTTTTCAGAGCACTGTAAAACAAATTGTTATTTTTTTGTCTCAGAATAAATATTTATTCTGTGTTTCAAGTTTCCTGCATATGTGAAATATTTCATGATGTTTCTGTTTGTTTGTTGTGATGAAAGGATCCATTATTTATTGCTATAATGATTTGTGTAATGGCTGAAACTAAAACACACAAAGCAGAATGGCCAGGATATATAATATACAATTAACACAGTAAATATGAAATAAATCATTGAGATGTTATATAATCAACAAAATGAATTGAAATCTATTACACACATTTACTGCTGCACTAACACTCGTGTGATAATTCAGTCACTCTGTCATTTTATACACAGACCGTCAGTATTTGTCTTTTGGTAACTTGTATTCATGCAGCCTGAATTTCTGGCAGATAACTGGAATCATGAGAGTGATGATGATGCAGGGAAAAATGAGCAGGAATAAAATGTACCACTCTGGGTCCTTCATATATGAGCACAGAGAGAAATAGAGCTGGTGGATTTGCAGCAGGACGTCGTGTCTGTAAGAGACCAGCATGCAGCAGTTGATGTTGGCCTGTCTCTCCATGCACAGAATCAGACTGATGTAGTGTCTGCAGAAGAAACGGCAGGTAAATGAAACCGCTAACCAGAGATCTTCAATTCACTGATCTTCACATCAGCCTGGCTGGACGTTCATGAGGTATGTTGTACTTAACCAGTTAACACACCAGTTAACCAGTAAACCAGTGCTCTCAACCCTGTCCTGGAAACCTCCAACACTCTTTTATCAGTCACTCCATTCACTCACAGTAATGATCTGATGAAACGGGTTCTGTAACCATCTAAACTTTAAAGGCTTTTAGTAGTTTAGTGGAGTCTGTTCTCCTCTACAGAAAAACTGTAAGTCCAATGAGTTATTAAAGACATCAGACATGAGCTTTTGGTGGATGTAGCTTGAAATTTTAAAGGAGAAACACTGAAAAACAGATTTTAAAAATGCAGCAACAGTAACATTCTGGCTTTGTCTGGTTTGTATCATAATAAGTCTCTTACCTTCTAGTGGCCGGCCAGGGACATTTGAGTTGGTAGTTAAACGCTGCCATGGTCTGATTGAATGGAAGAACACATTGTTCATAAATGGCAACATCAAAGTTTTCTTTGTCGCATGGCGAGTTCCTGCATTTGACGTTTACTGTTCCATCCACCAAGCCTGAGAACGGAAAAAAAGATGGAATTACATTAGATGCATTAGGAGAGGAGCATTAGCCATGCATGTCTGCAGCCATTAAAACAAGCATCATTTACACAAATTATAGTTTCATGTCTGTAAAAGTTCATTTCCTGTACGAGATAATTACATCATTTATCTATAGACAGGAAAAGACTAGCAATCAGGGAAGGAAATGCTAATTAGCAGGAAATGCTACTGAATTTACTTTATTTTGGTTAATACAGTTAATACACAAAAAATAATACAAATAAATCTTTAAAACCGAGATAAGCAGCAGTTTTAAACTAAAACTTTGTTTCATTCTTTTATTGAACTTTATTGTGAAAGCAGATGTGCTGTTTAAATGACACAGACTGTATAGATGAAGCATTCAGAGTGAGACCCACACTGGGTCTCTGTCTGTCCGTGTGTTAATTACCTGTAAATGCTAAACACAAGACAATTCCAGCTGAGATGACAGAAACTTCTTTCTTCTCCATGCCTGAAGATTCAGTGAAAATCAGTTTCTTTTTTCAGATAAAATCTGTTTGCATTTTGCAAGAAATAATACTTTATAGTAAAAGTATCTATAAATACCTGTATATATGCAAACATCAGCAAGAATATGTTTTTGCTGATGTTTGCATGTACAGTGTGATGTTCTCCATTTCCTCTTTTCATTCTGTTTTCAGTGTTACATTATCATGTTTTTATACATGCCTGACTTTGTTTTTCTCCAGCTTGTGTTTCAGATTGGCTCCAGTAGTGTCAAAATACTGACATGTTTAACATGATCATTAATACCACGGTCATTTGTGAGCTTTTGAAGTTCTCAATGAGACAAAACACACACACACACACACACACACACACTACAGCATGATAAATGATCTAAACGTTACATTTCTAAACTGTAAACCAGATTCTGACTGAAACTGTATGAGTGGAGTTTTAATAAACATCTGTTCTGTTCTCATGACACACATGATCTTCAGTGACAGACTTCTTATCAAAATAAAACTAACTGCACGTACCTTTTAAAATGACATTTCCTGCTTGTGCTGGAGAATCTGTTTATGCAGAATCTTCAGGGTTTGTGCTCTGATCCAGATTCGTGGAGAGAGAGCGCACACACAAACCCCAGCAAACTCCAGATTTAATTTGAGGGGAATTTGCTTTCGCAACGACAGCCACTGAATCTCTGAACGTCTGTTTCCTTTCCCAGGCTCATGTGTGTCCTTTCCTCTTCTTCTCAGACATGTGCTGCATGTTTGAAGCTCTAGATGGTCCCTGGAGACGAGGACAAACTGATTTTCAGATGCTGAGTAAAGTCTGAATGGCAGTAACTCGGGCTGGACATGCAAACATTCAGACTCAGTTCAGAAAACTTTGTTGCACATTTTGGCCAAGCATTGCAAAATGATAATACGTTTGTGTTTTTGTTTTGCTTATTTGTACAGTGTTTTGTTACAGTATTTAACCACAAAGAATATTAAGATTTATATCTAAAAAACTTTTGGCCAATGGGGTTAGAAAAATAATGATAATAGTTTCAAAGTTTATTTTTTGTCCCCAAAATACATTTTTTCCTTTTATTGTTTTAAGCTTAAATTTAGACTCAATCTTCTATGTGATTTTGGTTTTGAAGTAAATGTATTTTGATTTTAATGATGATTTATTTTCCTGCTGTTATTTTTACTGGAAGCAAGACAAACATACCGATTATGAGTCTGTCTTTTTTTTGCAGAAAATAAGAAAGCGAAGAAAAAAAAGATAAGTCATGTTCTACTTCACTCCAGTTTGAACCATCAAACTTAATCCGCTTCAACATCAACGTTAAACGCTGTTCACAAACCTTTTTTCAAATGAAACATGATATTTAACAAGAAGGGACTTGTAGGCTGGGACTTGATTCTGTCCATTTATCACTAAATTCACAGACCTCAGAACAACAAACATCTTTAGGGTGGACCCTCTCTCTGAGGCCTGTGATTAAACTCACCATAAAGGACCTCGTGGGGCCGTGCTGATGGGATCGTGAAAGTGATTGTTTCGTGCCAAGAGAGAGAGGGGTTAAAAATAAACATTCATCCACGGAGCGACTGATTATAAATAAATGATAAAATAAAGGAGACTTCAAAAGTCATAGATAAAAGATTAAAGATTGAAAGACAAAAGATTTCAATGTCAAGGATTGTCTTTATTTTAAACACTGATAAATAGTTCAGAACAGGGTTTAGAAATGGAAGATCTGAGGCCGGGGTGTCAAACTCTACCGGTGGGTCCGTGTCAGAGTTCAGCTGTGACTCTAATGAAACACACCTGATCTGACTCAAGGTCTTCAGCATTACTGGAAACTTCAGGCAGGTGTTCTGGAGTCGCTGCAGCCAAACTCAGCAGGACACTGGACCTCCATCAGATGAGCTCTAATCTCACCTCAGTCAGTTGTTGCTCATTGATTTAGACAATCAGCACCGGACTTGAGGCAAGTTCCAGCTAGAATCTGAATCTATTGGATTTGTTGAATGAATGTGTCATACACCAGATCTCTGACATAACGCCAGATCTCTGACATAACGCCAGATCTCTGACATAACGCCAGATCTCTGACATCACACTAGATCTCTGACATCACACCAGATCTCCTCTGACATAACGCCAGATCTCTGACATCACACCAGATCTCTGACATCACACCACATCTCTGACATCATCTATTATCATCTGCTAATATTTGCTGATTACTGTTAAAATGTAGATTATTATTTTCATGCCTGCTGAGTCTGACATGTAAACAGGTTCATATTTGATGTATTGATTTATAATAGTCATGCGCAGTATCAGCTAATTCTCTTTAGCGCTCACATGAAAACGCCACGCTAGCAATACTAATGAACAACCTCACAGATGTTACGCTGGAATTTATGATCATTGCTCACAGCGGCTGTTTAGATAATAAGATGAGCTTCCAACAGATTCACAATAGCAGTTTTCTCATCCATGTTATTTTGTAGCATATTAGCATTTCATAAATCTGTTCCCGCAGGTGAGACCTTTCCGTGACCCCGAGCTGAACGGAGGTGTATTTGTGTGTGTGTTTGAAAAGAAACTTTGTAAACATGAATTAGGTGTGCATGTGAAACTGCGGGGAAGCTGAGTCAGCCGGGTAATGCCTTGACCCTCGTCCATTAAATCATTTCCCCGAATTCTAGCATAAAACATGACGGATGTCTGAGGCTCAGCCAAACAGCACTAATAACTCCTGTGTTTTGTTTGACTCTTAATGCTTCTCCAAAAGTCAAACATCAGTGTGTCCAGCAGAACCAGAATGTTTTGGCAGCTTGTTGTGTTGATTTAATAAACAAAATAAATGGTACAAATGTTTAAAGTTCTTTTTATGAGCGTATTATTCATTTCTGCTTTTTAATTTTGATGTTCAGTTGTGTTCCGTCTAATCCCTCTGAAACTGATGCACACGTTTGTCTTGGCCAGGAATGCAGCATTACGCTTCTGTTTTCTCTTTACCTCCCTCCGCAGAAACATTTATTGATGTTGAAAGAGGAAATGATCAGTTTTTTGCAGTGTTTTTGGGTCACTAATTAAATGCAAGCAAATGAATGACATTTACCATGTTCACTTCATACTGAGACAATTCTCAGATAAGGTCCATGCTGTGTTTAAGGATGATGCACAATCTACATCAACATTAATAATTTACATTAATTCTCTTTCTCATTTGAAAAGTAGCTTCTTGTAACGTCAGCACGTGTGAATGCCCTCACTGACCCTGAGTCAGTGTTAAGTGTGTTCAGACTGAAGGATGTGCCGTTTCCCACATACTGTTATGTCAACACTGGAGCTATAAAAAGCCCCTCACTGCGCATAATAAACGTCTCCCGTACATATGAGCTGGGCAACATCAAACCTAAACATACAAATGAAATGTTGTGGGACTGCGGGGGTCTGACATACTGACTCTGTGCCCAGCTGACAGTTTGGGGTTTTAAGAAACATTCTGTGACTTTTCCATTAGTAACAAAAAATGGTATAAGGTTAACATTACTGCTTGGCTATTGGTTATCATTATTCAAGCATATTTAATTCTGAAACGTTTTTTAAACGTTCCACTAACAACTTAGGAATAGCATATGTGATGTTTGATATGTGATGCATAAGTTTAAAAACATTTTTAGGAGAAAACTATTAGAGAACATCTAACGTTCCTGTGAGATGGAAACATTATTAACACTAATCGTCGTCTAATGAGCTTCTCTGGTTGTCTGGAGCTGCTGGAGATGTTGTGGATGGTGTGAGGCTGGAGCTGCTGGAGATGTCGTGGATGGTGTGAGGCTGGAGCTGCTGGAGATGTCGTGGATGGTGTGAGGCTGGAGATGTTGTGGATGGTGTGAGGCTGGAGATGTCGTGGATGGTGTGAGGCTGGAGATCGCATCTCCTGTGCCAGACGTCTGTGATGTGGTGCGGCGCGCAGCTCCAGCGCGTCACCGATCCTCCGGCTTCAGTGTTTTGCTTGAAACGCACGACGGAGCGCAGCGTTATTGTTTCTTTTTTATTTTAAACGGCAATTACAGCGAAACTGGAAGACTTTGCTCACCGCTTTCATTTTGCAATCCAGTTTTCATCCCGTTAGCAGATCCAGATCCTCTTTTACTCTGTTCGCTTCAATTACACTCAGACAGGAGACGTGGAAACGGTCCCGGCTCGGGTGAATTGGCTCTGATGGGACGATCTCCTGAAAGACACACATCTGTAAACGCTGTGCAAACATCTTGCCGGATTTTCTGGCATCCGTCTGAAGTTGCTAGGAAACAAACACACGCCGCATCACCGCCGCATCACCACGGGAAATATTTCCAGCAGTGGTTATATAAAAACGTTTCCATTTTAGTGAGATGCCGGCATGATCCCTGAACAAACAGGCTGGTTGGATGTGCATTAAGGCTCAAAAATCAGGGCATTTTGTTAAACTGGACGGGCCAGATTTTTACTTGCCCTGGAAACAGTTTCAATGGCCCTATTTTTATCAATGAGGTGTCAGAGGTCTGATGTATTAAACGCACTCCTCTTCAGTTAGAGAGGTTTCATTGCTTATGGTTTAGGTTTAATCTTTTGAAAAATAAAAACATTTAAAATTACACAAAAATAACAGAGATTAAGAACATTAAAGTTTTTGTTAAGTACATTTCTTACTTCACAGTCAAATTTATTACATTTCCCACAGGTCTGAGTTGTCCGGAACGGAGCTGTTGGCTGGAAAAAGGACTTTGGATCCGTGTTTCCAGCAAACAGATAAGAGAACAAAAAAGGTAAACATTATGAAAAGATGTTATGAAATCTGTTTTTTGGGGATTAAAGCCTCTTCAGCCCAATTGGAAAAGGCAAATGAACACCGTGGTGCCACAGAAGTCCATTTACTGGGTTCTGCAACTTTACAGATAAGCTTTGACTGAAATCGGCGGGTCCAATCTGATTGGCTGCCTGTACCCAACATCTGGAAGTCACACAGGATTGATAAAAGCAAAGTTTGCCAGGTTAGTGGCATCAGATCTTCAAAGGATTTTAGGAGTGAGTTTGAGACGATTACAAGCGATGAAACTCAAACACTTACTGTTCAAATGGTCAGAAAACTCTGCAATGTAAAACAAAATCACTGAATACCTTCGTACCTATAATTTTGGGTTGTAGGAACATGTTAAAATGTTATTTAGCAGTTCTACAAACGTATAATTGAAATTAGTATATAACTTTAGTATATAATAAAATTTAATTACATTTAAATATATTAATATGATCATAAAAATGATATTCAGACTATTTTTCTGCAACTTTAAAACTTTTAAAATATAGTTACAAATATTTTAAAGTAATGTTTTTGAAATCTATAACATGTAACGTTAAACAAACGTTCTTTTAGCCAATGTTAGCCAGGGTTGTTAGCCAGGAGGTGGTGTGTTGAGCTGACGGCAGTGAGAAACTCTCACACTTGTTCATCATGGATTCTGACTATATACTTCCTCGAGGAAAAGGCCGTGCCAGAAATCACAATGCCAGTGTAAGTGGATTCAGATGGAGTTTCTGAAAGGAAGTTCAGGGATGGTGTTGAGGGACCAACTTTTTAGACGTTACCTCACAGACCAATCCAAAGTGGCTCAAACTTCATCCTTTGCTAAGTCGTTCAGCCTCCGTCTTGAAAACCCTGAATTTACCCATGGGTCAAATGCAGGAAGCTTGTTAATCGTGGAAAAGTGTAAAAGCAAATTTTTTCCTGAAGTTCTCCTGCCTCATCCGTTGGTAGAAGGCAGGTGTCCCTCTGCTTGGATGCTGTCTTCCAGAATTTTCTTAATGTTCAGTTGAGGAAATTTCTAATTATGGAAAAATTGAGTCAGGACCAAACAGGGAGTGTGTTTCCCACACGCACACATCTATTTTTAGTTGGAATGAATGCCATGTTTAGTGTGGCACAGGGACAGAAACTCTGAGGTTGTTGTTTATACATGGACCGGTTTCATTGTGGTGTGGTGGGAATTCTCTGATATTCCGGCTGGTGACCTCGGAAAGACACATGAGTAATATGGCAGTCGCTCTGCTTCACGCCATTGATTTACTTTTCCAAAATATGAGGCATCCTGCTGCTCTGTTTTATTGCTCTTTCAATCTCTCTGTTTCTATCTTCTGTGTTCCTGAAGGAATACAATCCAAAAATGAAAATTCTATCATAATTTACTCGCCCTCATGTCGTTCCAAACCTGTGTGATGTCACTTTTTCCATGGAACACGCAAAGTGAATTTCTGAAACATTTTTCAGCCCTGAAATCTCTTTCTCCATCCTGCGTGTTCAAACGAACGTGTGTTCAGTAACAAAGGCCGACAGCATTGCCATCACACTAAACATCACACGTTATTTCATTTGGAACGACGTGAAGATGAGTCAATACTGACAGAACCTTCATCTCTGAGTGAAGTGTTGTTTTAACAGAACTACAGTCCAGCTAATCAAAAAATAATCTGTGAAATCCATCATCAACTTTCCTCTCTCATCTGAGAGCAAATGAAAACTCTGACAGATGGTTTGTTGAGCAAATCTGACTGTATATTTAATGTGTTCATTGTGATTTGAATCATCAGCGCTAATCAAAACGTTAAGACTAAAGTCTCTTTTATGAGCCTCTGGCCAGACACACAAATAACTCACAATTATAGACAATCCATTAAACACAGGATTTTTATGGCTGACAGCTTGTTGTTATCCAGCTAACATGGAACGTTCTCAGAACATTTACTGTTGTTCTCTCAAGGTGATTAAAAACATTCCTGCATTAACGTTAGTGGAGTTATATATCTTTTAATAAAATCTATATTCTACAAGCATGTTCCTAAAAACTTTTACAAGAACATTTGGAAACGTTAGAGAAACGTCCTTACAACCTCAGCTGGATGAAGGCCAGAGTTCCTCAGCCAGCAGCTCCTTCTGGGCCCATAAATCAACAGTGATCAACAATGTTCAGTCACTATGGCAACAACACGGGAACCCAGTTTAACAAGCAACTTCTTACTCACTGGATTTCAGGAGATTCAAAGAAACAAACAAACCAAAAATGAAATTAGATGCAGCTGTTATTGTGAAGCTCAACGTTTCTGCCAAGAAAAGAGAAATATCACCACAAACATCATACGAACAAGTGCAAACAGCAGAAAGGAGCTGGAGAAATCTCTGAATCCTGATTGGCTGAGTTTAGGGACTTTGCAACTAAATGCAAGAAACAAACCAAACAAACATTTTTATACAACAAGTACAAAATAAAACAGTTTTATTAACTTAACAAGTGCATTAAACTTTAGTTAATAGCTCAAGGTAAATAATCCATAAATCAAAACAAGACAAATATAAACAAGATAAATAAAATAATCAAAACAAACAGCTTACACAAGAAAACAAACAAACAAACAAACAAACATTCAACAGGTGGTTTTGAAGATGTACCAAGTTCACTCCTGAATAATTTAGTTGTTTTTAATACAAACATGCCACAGTTTTACTCTATAGCTGTTATGAGTTACGGTGGTAATTTAGTCAAAGTTCAGCTCAGAACAAACAAACAAACAAACAAACAAACAAACAAACAAACAAACAAACACACACACGCATTAACCACCATCAGTCTGTGATCTTTATTGGACAAGCCCAAATTTAATGCGCCTTCCATGCGCATTAACCTGACAGCAAATAGGACCCTGCAGAGCTCTCCGGCGAGCCTCACCTGTCCCCAAACGCACTTCTCCTTCACCTTAAGTCTCCTGCAGGATCCTGACATCTGTCGCTCCAGATCACGGCATGTTTTCTCTACTGCTCTTGGGTTTGTTGCTCGCGCACGGCACGTTTGGTGAGATCGTGTTCCGCTGCCCGAGCTGCACCGCGGAGCGTCAGGCGGCGTGTCCCAAGCTCACCACCTCTTGCGCAGAGATCGTGAGGGAACCGGGTTGCGGCTGTTGTCCTGTTTGCGCCCGGCAGAAAGGCGAGCTGTGCGGCGTCTACACGCCGAGATGCGGCAGCGGGTTGAGGTGCTACCCGAGCGCAGATTCAGATTTACCGCTGCAGCAGCTGATCCAAGGGTTCGGGCGATGCGAGAACAAAAAGGACCCGGATACCACCATGGACACGCAGGACTTGGGTCACAGCGGTGAGTTTGTGGGAAACAAATGAATGCGCAACTGTTGTTACAATGCGTGCGTTTGGCGGAGAGGATGTTGCGCGGGGATGTTTGCTCTCCTGTAAGGGTCCCTCGACTGGTGAACGCGACACTGAAGTCTTTGTTCTGTCACTCCACCATCTTGTTCGATTATTTTTAGTCTTTTGTTAGATAATGAACTTCTGTTGGATCTGCGTTTGGTGCATCTGTGGCATTATTTATATCTGCAGTCAAACTCACTGCTGGGTATTTGAAGCAATTGTTTTTCTGTTGTGTAGGCCTGGAAAATCTTTGGATTTAGCCATATCTTAGAAATGATGTTTACAGTCTGATTTGTTTAGTCATGTTTGTGTCTCTAAACATGATGCATTGGGTGGTTCATGG
This sequence comes from Yasuhikotakia modesta, assembly GCA_036877545.1. Lineage (NCBI taxonomy): Eukaryota > Metazoa > Chordata > Actinopteri > Cypriniformes > Botiidae > Yasuhikotakia > Yasuhikotakia modesta. The sequence continues at coordinate 11,854 of JBAJNP010004084.1, read as the reverse complement.
AGTGCACAGAGTGTATAAGCGAACCTTAGTCAGTAATGACAAACAAATGGAAAGTCATGGAATATATTCCTCAACGCATCAGCTTTGTTTACTTGGAATAGATGATGTTTTTGTGACTTTCCGTGCTTTTGTGTTTTTGCTCTTTAGTGATGCATTCAGAACTAGATCAGTCTGCAGTCTGACCAGAGTGAGCTGGTGCTGTTGTGTAAGATCTGTGATGTTGTGACGTTCTTTCTGAAATCAAGACCCCTGGATGCACTGGGATGGACTGTGTGGGAACAGAACCGTGACTGAGTTGATCCCGGGTCTGTTGCTTCACTGCTTCAGTAAACAAACAAGCTTATCACCTGTTAAACTGTTGACACTGTTGTGTTGCCTGTTGTTCAGTTGCTAATCGCTTCAGTCTCTGTAAACCAGCAAAATGAAAACAACTTGGCTTTTAGCAACCTAAACAAGAGCAGAAATAACCTTTATTTATAAACATTTTCTTATAGTTTAAAATGATCTTGAAGTCACGTTTTGTCAGATGTGCAGGAGTCTGTTTCAGTTTTCTGATGTGTCATCTAAGGAGTTTGGCAGTGGTGGCTAATAATGAATGTGCTACCAGTGTTGTTCTTTAGCTGTTTGCAGGGAAACTTTTTCGGAGAAGTTGCATTTTGAAGTTTACCAGCCATAAAGCACAGATGCTATCCACACACAGGCAGACAGACGTCTGAGGCTATTACAGAGCAACTTGTATTTGTTTTGCACCATGACTGCTTTTAGGATAGTATATCAGATGTGACATTTTAAACACACTTTAAGATCCCTCTGTTCTGTTGTGTTTTTCTGTTGTTTTTGAGCACCAGAATGTTTCCAGTGTAGTGAAGTTGCATGAAAAATTTAGGGAATTTTGGAAACCTAACCGGAATTTATGGGAATATATGGGAATTATGGCACACAGATGAAGATGAGTCATATGTTATGGAAGAAAGTATGTTTATATATGATACAGTTTGTATAATTAAACTTTCCAGATTTTTCTTCCAATAAATTCCCATAACATTCCAACTTGAACCCATTTTCTTGAGGTCAGGTGAACCTGAAACTGTCTAAATTATTCAGAGCAGTTCGTTTGTTACAATTATATTTTTAGCTTGTTTTTGTTATCCATATTTAAAAAATGAATAATACTGAGCTGCCCCTTTGCCCTGGAGATGTCACTTGAGACCCGGGGGCATCATTTAAGACCCCGGGCCCGTTGCTTTAGAGGACGTGCCGTCAGACGTTGCCATGCATGTGAAATATGTGACCTAGTTTTGTAATAAAATCAAGAATTTTGTAAAGACTGCAGATGAAATGTGCCAGAGAACTCGCTTTGAAACAAATTTGCTGCTATTATCACATCGTGCTGTCAGACTTCCAAGAAACGAGGGGTGAAGGGCTTTAATGTCGCCTGGCATGAAATGAAAGTTTGCAGAGTGAACTTTGAGGCCCGTCCAGGCTCTGTTGTGAACGTTCACGCTGTCGCAGCAGCAGCATCAAACTCCCAGTAAACACCAGACAACAGTTTCATACAGTTTGTTTTAAATGAGAATTCATCTGCTGTTGAAACCCAAGGTTGCAGGTTTGATTCTCAGCTTGAAGTACCGGCAGAAAACAACAAAGTTACAAAAGTTAACGTGAGCCGAACATTTTACCACCAGTTCTTCCCAGACGCTGCAGTGAATGACTCTGTGTGTGTGTGTGTCTGTGTGTGTTCAGATTAGTGATCATCGTGGGCTGTTCTGTGATAGATAACTCAGCTTTTAACTTTTATACCCCCATATCTGGTTACATCTCGGTAAAAAAACTCATAAAGCTCATAAAGTCAGACCGGTTGGTTTCAGGAGTTACTGACAGGTTTTATTTTAGGGAAATATTGAAAGCAAATACAGTTAGTGAAGCTAGTGTATGCGCTGGCCTGCCTGCTGGAAAATTCATGATGTTGGTTTTCATTTCTCAGAGACTTACTGAAGCTCTCTTATCTCAAATGTTTCTCTTAAACTCCAGTAGGAGAATTAAAACAAGATGCAATTCTGATATACAGTATGTAGAGTTAAAGTTATGTTAAAAGCAAAGTTTACGTAGTTAAAATGGGATGGTTAAAAGTTAAAATTCTCCATTTGTGTCTCATTGCTGGAGAAACCGACATTAATAGGATCTGATTTGTGATTTTGTGTGGCACGGTGTGTCTGTTCTGCAGCGACTCCAGTTTGCAGTCCAGTCAGAAGACAGAAATGAATGAGACGTGAGCTGATCTAATGACTGCCCTGTAAGAACGTCACTCCTCCATCTCAGAACCTCACTGCAGGCTGTAACCCTGTGACTATTGACCATACTTTTGCACTGTAGCCTGTGTGTTGTATGTTTGTAATTTCTGGTCTGTATAGACTGAATTCTGTAGCATTGTCTGCAGGCTGTTATTTGGAAAGCGTGCTGTAGATTTGCGTGTGAGTTCATGCGTGAGTGCATTGCACCACCTGTAGTTAGCTTGCATGCATTGGGTTGCAGCGTCCAACATGATCCAGCATGCATCCAATCAGAGGAACATTTGTAGTAATGACAGTGTGTGTAGAGCACAGATGCTTGCTGGCATGCAAAAATAAATACATGTTTTATCCAGATTCAAAGTCTACCCAGCTAACAATTTTAGCTTGTATGAATGTTACCGTTAAGTAACAAAAACATTAAAAATAAAAGTTTTGAAAGTTCTAGGAATGTTCAAAACAACTAGTTGCCACACGATGAACTGAGATAAATTTAAACTGAGGCAGTAAAATGATTAACGGAGAATAAATAAAACTGCAGTAAAAATGAATTCATCTTTAATGGCATGATTAAAAATACAGAATAAAAGGACAAAAGCGCAGAATAAAAAACTAAAATCAATATAAAAACTAGAAATATAGAAAAAAGAATGAATCTATTTTAAAACATGAATGAAACTTAATAACTTTGCTGAAAGTATTATAAATCAGTCCATACACCTGTTTGTATTTACATATTCAGGTTCTCTGTGAGTTTCTGTCTGATGTTCTGCATCTGTTCCTCGTGTATGATGAATGCTGGGTTCTCCTCGGGGTTCTGATGTGCTGGGGCATGTTCTCCTGCAGTGAGGAGGTCTTCAGCGGCAGCTGCTTGTTGGGACATGCGGCCCATGGAGACGCGTGGCTTTATTTCTCCTCCGAGCGGCTGAGGTGTCAGACAAGGGATTCAAATAACAAAAATGCTTCCCCAGCTAACATAGAACGTTTTCTCAAAGTTCTCTCAAAGTTATCAAAAACGTTGTTAGCAGAGTGGTAGTTTTAACGTTATATATTACATATATCAGAAACGTTATTCTTAAGTAAGTTAATTTTTACGAAGTTTTTTTTACTGCCTCTATATTAAGTTGATTCCATTTATAATTACAGCACAGATTACAAGTCTAACTGCTCTGGGCAGTTTTAAAAGCTGTTGGCTGTCAGCATGATTTTCTGACAGTAATCTGAAGTTGTTTTGCCTGTGAAATGAGTGATATCTTGGCTGTCAGTTCCATTCAAGTCAATCTATGAACAATGTTTTACATAACTAACTTGCATAACTATTGTTGGTGTCCTTATATATATTGTGCAAAAATTACTGCACACACTTAAAAACTGGGGGATATTTTTTGTGGCAATCAAAGGCTGTCTTAAAGTTTAACTAATCAGACCTGAAAAAACAATTTGTGCATCTAATTTGTGTTTGTCTTTGCGGCACTGAGGGAAAATCTCTGTAGGTAGCGCTAAGACACCACAAAAAAAATCAAATGAACAGAGTTTGAGTATGAAGTTCAGTCTTGCTTTGCTGTGTTAAAGTCTTTTCAGATTGTTGTGATAGATGTTGTTTTGTTATAAAGTCATCGGTTCTGTCCCGCAGCTCATCTTCATCAGACCCACGCTTAGCATCGTGCCAAACGTTTGTTTTATAACCTCACACGTTACGACTCCGGCAGCTCCTGACAGTTGCTATGGTGCCAAATAGAGATCAAAAATGAATCCAAGGCATTTCCTGAGGAAAACTTTTGACTTCAAGCTGTTTCCTCAGAGCCTCCAATCTTTACACTGAAAACTAGGTCACAGGTATTTATCTGATGTGAACTGATGCTGAGGAAAACTGAAGAGTTCAGAGTCTCTCACACTTTTCTGGAGGTCCCTCTGGAGTCGGCTGCGTGTCTTCTGTAACCCCGCAGTCCTCTTCTCCACTGAGGGTTTTATGTTCTCAGAGCGTTTCCATTATGTTAGTACAACATAAGAAATGTCAGTTTTTTTAAAAAGTATTAATGTTCATGCTTGGTTTAAAATGTTTTTCAAATATTATTTCTGTAGCTTTTTAAAACTACAGTTACTGCAGGAACTTTTTGATAACTTTTACAGAACATTTTTTGTTACTTAATGGAAGCGTTTACAGAAACGTTCTTACAACCCAAAGTTGTTAGGAAAATGTTAGGTGTAAATATCTCCAAATAGCTTTTCTTGCTAATGTACAATGACTTGCTTTAAGTTAATCCTCGATTTTAGGACATTTGAAACAACAGAGGATTATTTTTCACCATAAATAACACAGCAGTAGATTTTAAATAAAAACACAACAAATATTCCTCAGATTCTATCTAAACTCAAACCTCCGGTTCCTCTGTGGACTGTTTCTTTGGCATTTCTTTGCTTCTTTTTGGTTTCAGGTTTTTGTAAGTGATCATATTGTTTGCCAGGCCAAATGGAAGCCATATCAAATCAAGAACGTTAAACCTTTTACACTCGCTCAAGGCAAGAAGTTCTGCATTTACCAAAACCAATAATTAGCATTCCCATTCCCTGCACCTGGTCCTGTTTTGCTGGACACTGGCATAGTTTTCCTCTGAGTTGTGTAGTTTCCCAAAGAAAGGAAATTAAATTACACTCTACACTGTTGTGTTCTGGGGATTTTTGAAGTTACCACCCTATTTCCATTAAGTTACAAAAACATTAAAAATATTGTTTTGAAAGTTCTAAGAACTTTCCAAATGTCCAGTTTTCAGACGTTGCATAAATGTTATTGCTCGGTTGTTTTTAACTCTGTAACATTTTTAAAGATTCCACTTTAATTTAAAAATGTTTTTAATGTATATGATATATAGTATTAAAAAGGTTCCTGCAAGAATTGTTTTGATAACTTTGAGAGAACGTTTACAGAACATTAGCCAGTTTTAGAGAATGTTCCCTGTTCACTGGTTCCTGTTCAAGTTTATATAATTCAGAATAAGTAGCAGATATTAGCCGACTTTTCAGGCATCTTAGCTGCTTGTTTTTCTTGTGTTACGTCTTAATACGGACACATGTACGAGGCAGGAGCTCAACACAGCCTGTTTGGAAAAACAACATCTCTGTTCAACTCCCTCTTCATAGCAGCGTGGGTTAAAAGAGCGTTTTCTGTAAACGTTTAAATAGCAGAGTAAACTGTGAACAGGTTTCAATCAATGTCAGTGTCTTTGGTTTGTTTTCCCAGCATGCATTGGGCCTGAGGGATGTTGTGATGGAGTCTTAGTTTAAGGAAGCCAGAGAGAACCGAGAACTGAGTCCAGAACTCACCAGATACGGGACCCGTGTATGTCATCTGAGCGCATGTTTGTTTATGGTACTGGAGTGGATTTTGTATTGTAAGCCTATGATCACAGTGGAACGTTATAAAAATAGTACCTGCTATTTTAAGCTGTTGAAAAGCGTGTGGATTATAGGCTAGCCTTTGTTATAGCTAGTAGCATTTTTTTTTTAAATTTTGTTCCCTTCAACATTACAGTAACAAAAGTGCTGTAGTTTAAAACGCTTAGCTTTGGTTAAGTTTTAAGTAACTTAACATTTGCTTAGACAGCATGTGATGTCTTAAAACGCTTCCTGGTATGTAGGAAGCTGTCTGTGTTTTGAAACGAAGCCCGTACGAGTCTTCACAAGTGGCACTTGACTTTTCAACTGCATGTCACGCTTCCCTGCGAGAAGCGCTGAAGACTTCTCCGCCGCTCGCCAGCCTCACAGCCCACACACTGAGCCGCTGGAGAGACACAGGAAGTGTGTGTGGGAAGTGTTGCTGGTGTGGGCTGGTGGAGGAGACGGAGGAACGGCCGTGTTTCAGAAAATATGTAATGGCAGGTGTCTCAAACCCACCAGCGAGTCCTTCAATGAAGCAAACAAGGTTGACGCTATTCTTAGATCCGTTCCTTACAACTGCTTGAAACTTAAGAAGCTCATCCAGCAGATATCTGGGTTCCCAAACTCTTCCTTCCCTGACAGCATCAGACAGCTGTGAGAACAGAGTCTGGGCATCTGGCCTGAGGGTTCTGCTGGTTTTTCATCTGGGTGGGTTAGACACAGAGCAGACAGGAGTGAGATCACAGACCAGCACCATCTAGAGTCCCAGTGACCTTCTGTGTGGACGTAACCAGGAGAGACATTTACTCTGCTGGGAGGGGATGTAGTTGTTCAGTCGTCTCGTTATTAGAAACCATCAGTGCTTTGATGCTCCATCCACTTATGAAGGCCAGATGATTTCACTTCTCCCCAAAAAGAAAATGATGCCATTGTTCACTTTTTTAATAACTTTGAGAGAACCTTTGAAGAACATTTGCCAGTGTTTTGAAAACGTTCCCTGTTAGCTGGGACTTCAGCTCAAATGTAATGATATTATGGCTGCTCGCTGTTTAAGATTCTGTTATGATTTTTTAAAAACTTAAAACTGTTTTTGTAAGTGTGTTTGAGCCGGAGTCCACCTGTGATTTCCAGGCATGTTTTGACTTTAAAGGCACAAGCGTCTGTGACTATCTGAATCCAGAAGTACCATTAATCTCTGTTTTAACTTTCTGGGCTGTGCTTTGATGCTGTGCCAGACCACTGATCCCGGGTTTGTTTTCATTGATGAAAAAAGAAAAAGGTTTGCTTGGGATTCCTGACCTGAGAGCAATAATTCAAATTCCCACAAGGCCGCTAATGAACTTGCTTCTTTTTTTGCATTTTCTAAAGGCAGGGCGGTGATTTCTTCCAGAAACATTTTTATTATGTTTGTTGAAAGTCTCTTCACATGCTGATAGCAATTACACATGCTCTAAATGTATTTATATATTTAAATATGTTCTGTGGAAGAGGCAGGACCACAAAACGTTTGTCCAGTCAGTGTATTTGGCTGGAATGCAGTGATAGATGCATCTGTCCATGTCCCGCTTTTTGCTTTGGAGAGAGGGCGGGATCTTATGCTTTCAAAGCTAGCTTGCTATTGCTAGCATCTTAGAAATTATCTACCCTACCTTTGAATATGTGTTTAAATGAAATAAATTAAATGAAAAAATTAAGACATATTGTTTCATCAGTTTAAACCTAATGCTTGATGCCATCCCAGTGATATTTGAGAAGCTTGTTTCAAACAAAGAGCCCATGAAATTAAAGCAACATGAGTTCTTGTGTTTTGACTTTTGCACAACCTGTAACCTTCGTTTCCATCCATCAGGGGAGATCAATGGCACCAGACCCCCTCCTCAAAAGAAGCCCACCAAAGACAACAGCTACCAGCACATCAAGGAAATAGCTGTGAAACAGCATTTAAACAAGCAGAGGAGCAAGATGTTCAGCCCCCAGGAGGATCTGAGAGCTCCTCACCCCAGACAGGTGAGAGTCCATCACGTGTGTCAGGCCTGCGTGTAGCTTGAGGTCTTGTACGTGACTTCAGAGCTTCAGCATTGCATTGTGATTTACCTGCTGGTCCATGACAGGTGATGTTGGGTGTTGGCAATGCACAAATTTGAATTTAATTTGGACGTCAACATATTTAAACACATTTTTTTGTTTTTTTAATCCTCTGGATTTGTCATAGTAACAGTATCTTGTCGTGTGATTTGTCTGAAATCGTTGCTTGTGGGTCGTGAGGTCAGTGTGGTTATTTTAAATAGCTGAACATTTGACTTTGTATTTGAACTGATCACAGTGTCACAGCACAGACCAGGTGTAACTATACAGCAATCGCTACTTTCCATAGAGATCAATTTATTGAGAAACAGTGATGCCAGTCATGTGAATAGCCTCAGTTAATCTGCAGAAACACTTAGACCTGTTTTTACCTTAGTTATCATTGTGTTCAGTGCTGTAGTGCCCCCTTCTGGCTGTTAGACACATATTACACACCACATACACACATACACAAGCTCACACACTTCCTAATAACACAAACTCTTCTCTGATGTGTAGGTAAACTGTACGTCGTTTGTACAACCCTTTACATTTGTTTGCTGTAATTCAGTGATCTGAGCCTGTTTGTCATTTATTGCATTGAATTCACTTTGTTTTCGTTTTGTGGTAAAATACTTTGCTGTTTAAATGTTAAGACTGTATCTGAAGTGTAGCTATGAACATAAGATAATTCACATAGTTACTTTATTCACTAATGTCTTGTGATGTCAAACACTGCCCAGTGATAGCAGACAGTCACAGTGCTGAGACAGAACAGTTGGTGTCGATGCTGAAACAAGGAACGAATCCTTGTCAATTCTGGCCATCACACAAACCCACAGCGAGTTAATTAACTTTTCTTGGACACGCATCACGCTTTACCTGCCCCCAAATGTTTAGCCATGTGACCGCAGCACAAACTCCAGTCCAATCAGCTTTCTCCATCAGACAGCTCAGAGCCAATAGACAATCTGTCCTGCTAATTTACTGTAGTTGGCAAGTTGTGTTTCTCTTTGTACTTTAAGATTTGGCAAAGTAAAGACCAGTAGCCGGTTACATAATCTGTTTAGACTAGTCTTACAAATTACAAGACAATCTATTCATCTGACTTTTCATTAACAATAGTAATGACAACAATAGCAGCAGTCTGAAGCGCTAGTTTGGTTTGGCCAATCAGAAATGAGTTAATATAATAGCTAGTTCTGGGAATCAGCAGGGTTCTGCAGATATTAATATCAGTTTCATCTGAACATATTTAATCTTTGGTTGTATTGATGTCGCTTGAGTTTACTTGACAATTTACTTCTTTGTATCATCTAATATAGTAACAATATAAATATATATTTATATATGCTGAAGCAAATATATGTACAGGAAATATAAAACCAAGACAGTTTAATTCCAAACGTTGTTAACAGACGAGGTGAAATAAACGTCAACGGTGGCCGTAGATCAACAGCGTAATGATGAGGTATCTGATGAAGAGCAGAATGTGGAATGAGCGCATGCTGGATGACAGCACCGAGCTGCTCGCTGCGTTCTGATGGGACACATTTCATCCACATGATGGGATAAGATCCCTGGCAGCTTCTGCTGCCCTGATGTCCTCTCATCCCGGGCCAAGTGTGGAGCAGCCGTCAGGAGAGATACAGGGGGAAGGAGAAGGTAAGGAGTCAGGAATTGGTCTTTGATGCCAGCGTCTGTCCTCTGCAGAGAGAATCGATTCATATCAGCCACACAAACGTTTTCATGAGGCCGCCGGCTGCGTTTATCTCGCTTCACTCTCATGTAGATGTTTCTTCAGCTACAGGAGCGTCTTTGTTTCAGAGGCTGGATTTCTTCTTTTTAATAAAAACACCAAAAGTTGTTTTTCAACATATTTTATGTACTGATGGCTTTATGTACAGATGTGTTTTATGATGAATGGGGTGGTAAGAGAATGTTAATGTTATATGCATTTAAATGTGTGTGTTTTCCAGAGCCAGTGTCAGCAGGAACTAGATAAAGTTCTGGAGGAAATCTCCAGAATGACTTTCCATGACAATAAAGGGCCACTGGAGAATCTCTATGACCTGAAGTTCCCAAACTGTGATAAGACGGGACAGTACAACCTGAAACAGGTACACCAGCCAACACTTACCTCAGCCTTTAAAGATCTCCTCAGTTCCTCAACAGACCAGCCAATGTGTCGTTCCACAGCCATATAAACATCTGTTTCCTCTGACAACTTAAAATAATGTTTTTGATATACATGTATAAAATATGATGTTAAAAGTTATGCTAACATTTTTGCAAGAGCTTTTTGATGGCTGTGAGAGAATGTTAGCCAATGTTAAGCAAATGTTTATTGAGTGGTATTTGCTATGTGTTCACACTAATGACAAAATATTTCTGTGGGCTGGGATGAAACAGGACATCGAATGTTGCAGCTGATGTCATGTAGTGGGAGGGGTTTGTTGTTTTGATGCAGAACCTTTTCTCAGGACTCACAGCAGTGTTCCTCACAATTTACTTGTTTAAATCATTACTAAATCTGTCAGTTTTTGCTGTTTCTCATAGGGGGACAAGATTTAAAATCCATTTTTTTTACCTATTTTGGTTTTAGCGTTAGCTGTGCCCACTTCAGCCATGACCTCATTTTAGAGGGACTCAGTAGGGCGTCAGGAAGGCATGTCGGGCCAAATGAGGCGATAGGCCGGTTTTTGGGCAGCGCCTCCACCCCGTAGTCAACCAGGAGCTTCGTTAAGCCCCCAAAACTGTTTCCCAACACCCACAGTAACCCTGCCCCCCTTCTCTCCTGTTTTCCAGTGTCACATGTCCACGCACGGACAGAGGGGCGAGTGTTGGTGTGTCAACCCTCACACTGGTGTCCAGATCCCCTCGTCGCCCAAAGTGAGGGGGGACCCCAACTGCAGCCAGTTCTCTGGTGGACCAGAGTTAGAGCCGCCCACCAGCCAGCAGAAATAGACGCAGTCTCGCCCCGGGTCATATCCGGGCGCAAGCAATGTGCATGTTTGTAATTCTGTACATGTGTGTGTATGTGTGTGTATATTTTCCAGATACTATGTGTATTGTCAATAGCAGAGTGGAAAGAGTCACATACCAGCAAAGACAAGTCAAGGGCGCTCGTCCTGTCTCCCATATTCAGATATCTGTACACTAAATTTAACGCTGAATAATTGTTTTTCCTGCCTATTTATAGGCTCATTCTGTGCCTTTAATCCTGGGACTGAATCTGCTTGTAGGGATATTTCAGGGAGTCTCTTATACAGCATGTGCAGCTGTTGGCTGAAAACACATGTTCTTTTATCCTTTATTCTGCCTTTTGTCTTTGGAGACCCAATAAAAATGGTGCCGTGTTGATTTGCACCATTGTTTGACTCCAAATACAAAAAACATTGTGAGCAACAACCACGAAACCCAAATTCAAGAACGATTGTGTTTGTCACAAACATATGACTTGATAAAGAATTCTGCAGCCAAAAATTGAAAATTCATGGTGCACGGCTCCGTACGCTTTTCCAGGGAACACTGGTTTAACTTCCAGAATGTTCCTCACATCATATGGGTTTAGAGCATTTTCTCATGAGTCATATGGATTTTTATATGGTGCTTTTTCCATTTTGTGACGCTTGGCAACCAAATACAAATTTTCCTTAAATTTTTTCTTCTTTGTGCTCAGATGGGTTGGAATGACACGAGGATGAGTAAATGATGACAGAAATGTTGGTCAGTTATTCCTGAAGTATTAGAAACAGGCAGAGGCGTCTGATTGGCTGGTTTTATAAACTGTACGTTTTTATAAACTGGAGAGAAAGAGAGAGAGAGAAAGAGAGAGAGAGAGAAGTGAAGTGAAGAAGTGAACGAGTTCTGTGCATATTTAGCCGTCGGTCTGTAGATTTGTGTCTGATAAAAACCTTGTTCCATCTGTTCTGACTGTTACTTGTTTTGTACAACTGCTTCCTGTCGGTCTCGACTGGCGTACAGCAGCAGAACCACCCAAACGGCACCATAGCATCACACACATCATCGCATTAAAAGCAGGTCCTGTCTGACACGCTTGTGTGTCTTCTGACTTCAGTTTGAAGAAATGCATGATAATATTACCATTAATGTTTAATTAACAG
>JBAJNP010004083.1:0-35396 GCA_036877545.1 Yasuhikotakia modesta | reverse complement strand
CGCAGACTAAAGTGATTGCAGTGAGTTGTGTAAAGTGACATGTGCGTTGCTTATAGTCTATAATGAGAGCAGTCCAGTGGCAGTAGTGGGTCAATTTTTATGTTTAACAGTCTTATGGCTTGTGGGAAAAAGCTGTTGCAAAGTCTGGTAGTGATGGACCAAATGCTTCATTACCGTTTTCCAGACGGCAGGAGGGAGAAAAGTGAGTGGGAGGGGTGTGTGGGGTCAGCCGCAATGCTGGTGGCTTTCCGGGTGCAGCGTGAGGTGTAGATGTCCATAATAGAGGGGAGAGAGACCCCAATGATCTTTTCAGCTGTTCTCACTATCCGCTGCAGGGTCTCGCGGTCCGATACGGTGCAGTTCCCACACCAGCCAGTGATGCAGCTGCTCAGGATGCTCTCAATTGTCCCTCTGTAGAAAGGCCCCTGAGGGGCCCCTGTGCTCAGTGTGGTGGTGCTGGAGATGTTGCTCCTGATCCGGACTGACTGAGGTCTCCCCGTGCAAGTATTTGCAATCTACAAGTGCAAATATTCTGGTCATAGAATATAGAACTATTGCTCTTAAATTGCTTAACTTTAAGCAATTTCCCTCTAGGATAAATAAAGTTCTTTAAATCCTGAATTAAAAAAAAATCAAAGCTATAGATTTTGTTTTATCATGGTAGATATAAAAGATGTTTATTTCCATGCTTTCGTTACTCCCTTTTACAGGAAGATCCTGTACCAATCTGTTCTGTTGTTAGTTCTCCCCAGCACAAACCTGAGTGAGTGTGCTAACCCACCTATTTACCTGGCTAATTGGGGCAAAGATTGACATGCCAAGTTTTATTGCTTTTTCACATTTTACAATTTTTTGTCTTCCTGTAGCTCAACTGGTAGAGCGTTGCGTTAACAACGTAAAGGTTATGGGTTTAATCCCAGGGAATGCAAGTACTGATATATAATTTAAAAAATTGTAATTTGCTTTGGATAAAAGCGTTTGCCAAATGTAAATGTCCATACATTACCTTTACACAGTAAAATATTATGATTTTGTAAAGGCACCTTATGAAGAACCCTATTTATTATTGTTCAATAAAAAATGGTAATTTTTAAAATTCTGAATAAGTGTCAGTGGCTTATTATTGCTTTTTGTAATGCATTGTCTGTTTGTTTACAACAATACATAGAGAAATAAAATAATTATAAGATCTGGCCCTTTGTCCTGAGCAGATGATGTAATAAACTGACATAAATGTTTTTTCTACCTGTGAAGCCAACATTCTGTTTAATTCATTTGAATAAATGGATGTACATTAGAAATACCTGCCATTGTGTGCAAAAAGGTCACACTTCTCTTAACGGTCTATGCAAGGGTAATGAATTCAGACCTCCAACTAAAACAGTATTTACCTGTGAGATGCAACATGTTGTCAGTTTACAAGATAGGTATCATAAGAGGCAAGACGTGTAGTTCCAGTTTACATGGGATATAAGGGATTGGCAAAAACACCATACACAATACACAAAAAAAACCTCAAAATAAATCCATTATAATAATCTATATGAAATGAAAAGAGAACGAATGAATGAAACAGAACAGGAGACTAAGAAATATTAATTTTACAAACAGAAATGATGACAGAAGGATAATGTTACTGCAGCTATAACCTCTTACTTTTGGGAAAAAACAGGATACAAATAAAGAATTTAGTTTGTCTAGGGGTTAGTATGTTAATAGGAAGATTTTACATCTTAAGGCTATCATAGTCCCACTGTTTCTGGTCATCCCATCATGTCTCTGCCACCATCTGACCCTGAAAAAGCTGACTACAGGACCTTTGGGAAATGAAACACAGACATGTTTAATGAAAACCAGCACATCCGTTTCAATGGGAAGTGGTTGTCGTTTACCTAATTAATCCCCCTTAAGGCAACTGAGTTCCATACATCCATAGAACTGTGTAAGTTATTAAAGAGGCAAGTTTTAATGGAAATGGTACCTGACAAGCCACAGTTTTTATATCTAAGTATATCACAAAGAACTTAATTTGCCTTATACTGTTAACTGCTAAAAGTTTTCTTTATTCAGGTAAAGGCCATAAATGGCATTTTGTTCATAAGCCTGACTTACAGCTAAATGGTACAAAGAAAAGTGAAAAAAAACAACAACAAATTGAATTAACCTACTAACCACATTATTAAGTGGTGACATCCCTAGCTGCAAGAAACATGACCAATATCAAAGTCTCAAGTAAATGCAGTTTTCAGCAGTTGGATTGTTTGGTTGGCTTGACCTGAATTTAACAATGACCAAAGGGAAGCGTTATGAAAATCTATAAACCTTAGGTTATTTCTTGCATAGCAAAATATTATGCTGCATTCTGTGAGATGTTGATTAATACATTTAAGATAGCAATTGTTTTTTAAATACAGATTATGACAAAAAAAACTATTAAGTTATTATTCTACACCCATTTGAAGCAGAAATTTGAGAGGACAGGAAAAAGTAAGAAAATAATAGTGAATGTTGCTGTAACAAGGAATACTTTAAGACATCCTGATATGACTGCTAATAACATTGGATCCCAGAGCAGATTTGCCAGTTTTTTTTATTATCTTTGATTAGCTTTTGTAATGGATGACTGGCTTTTTTTCTACATTACTCTTTAAAGAATTTTTTGTACAAGTACAAATCATGATAATGCACAACTGTTTGCCATGGTTATGCTTGCAAAGAGTTTAATGCTTTACTTTATACATCGTTTAGTGCAACCACAATAAATTGTTACAAAATACAAAAACAATGCAAAAGAAAAAATATACACACACTTTAAAGTACACCCCAACCATTCACATGACTTACTTTCTAATAAATATATATACAATATGTTGTGTATTTATTTAGGTATGACTTCTGTACAGAGTACTGAAGCTACAAATCATATTAGTTCACAAATACAGGCCACCGTGGAAATGTTTACATAGTACAGTCAAGCCTCATGTAGCCATTAAATCTTAAAGCAACATGTTACATGCTTTGGCTGCTGTTTCTCTTCATATTGCAGTTAAATTCAAAGAATTGAACACACAGAAAATAGGTGAGTTCTGTAAATATCTTATCTAGTTTCACATTTCAATAAGGTGTGTAGAAGACCTAGCTCAGGAACAGAAAAGCATAAAGGTTTACCACTTAGGGAAAAATTCATCTAATATGTAATTATCTTTTTTAATTTAGATGGATCTGAGATGACTGCATTGATTATTACAATAATTTAAGCTCTCTCTATTTATTGGGTAAATGTTTAAATGTATAAAGAATACTATGTGTAATAAATTATCTTTCCAAATATTCAAAAATAATAGACAGAGCTCCTAATGTAATAAACCTTTTTTTCATGTAATAAACCTATATAATATAATTTGGGCAGTTAAGACACAGAGAAAAGATGCAAAATGGATTTCAGGCTGTCATACAGAACTGAAATTGTAACACTAATAAAACATCAGTAGTTGGCTTATTATGTCTCAGCTTCTGTCTTTTTTTACCAACAGCAAACCTTCACAGAGAAACAAAAATGCATGTGGGATAACATGCTGCGCCACCCAGTGTAGTTATGTGTATTTTATGCAAAATGACAGATTTGTTACATGTAAACCACCTCTATGACTCCATGAGAAAAGCTTAGTGTGTAGTTTTCAAGTACTGTTTCACAAAGTGGAAGCGCACATAACCTTGTCTGAGGATGTGCTTTAATCATAGCTGAACTAATTAACAGTTGGTGTAAACAAAGAAATTGAGGTTAGTTTGCTGCCTGCCACTCAAATCCATCCTGCCCCCTAGAGGTACGATGAACCACACAACAAGAATTGACACCATAACATTTAAATCATATATTGGAAAGCACACAGTAACAGTGTTAAATCAAAGACAAAAGTATTACTTACTGATTTTACAATTTTGCTTAAGAAAATAAGAAACAGTTATGTCTCATATGTTACCCATTGACAAATGCATATGCCTGACCTGTAAATTTGCACGTGTTGAAGCTTGGTCTCTAGACCCCTTAATAACAGAGGCTTTATATAATGGGGGTAACCAGTTAACCCTTGGGTCTAATCTGGAAACAATCTTAAGGCAACAATACTGGACAGAAGACAGTGAGATATTTTATAATTCTCTACCGCTTAAACTTAAACACTGGATGCAATGGTTCAAAAAGTCTGAAACCTGCCTACTTGGTTGGGTCTCAGGGCAGGTCACATTGACCTACAGGTTATTTCTCATGTGACTTGGCCTTACAGAAACCCCCCCATTTGTATTTATGATTATGTAAACTGGATTCATGATAAATGTATGGAAATGGAAGAAAAAAAGACAACAATAGTTACTGATATTATAAATGTCACAAATGTTATTTTTCATTAGTTTCACGCTTGTGTAAAGGAAGCGCAAGAATGAAATAGGGTGTTAGTTTTCAGTTTTAAAAGTACTGTATCTTGTTGCCGTTTGTTTTTAATTGTAAACTTGACACTTCATTTGATTTAGGTGCAAAATCAGATTCTGTGCAGTAGGCCTAGCTAGCAGTTTTTGAAATGGCAAATATCAGAAACACCTACATTTAGAAGAACTTATGCTTTTGACCACAGACCAAAAATAAATCCAACGCATCAAGCTGAACTTTGTATGGAAATATGTATGAGAGAGCAAGTCATGCTAGAAAATGAAGTTATTTGAGAAAACAAGGATTGGAATTACATTTGATATGGAACATAATAGAAACTCATGACAATCCCTTTTCCACTCCATTAACAAGTAAACGTTCTTCAACTTGTGCAAAATATCAGAAATAGTCTGCAGCAGCAATAGTCAACATAGCAGGGAAAGACAGTACCTAGGACCAATGTAAGTATCCTGTGGCACAATTAATCAGTTCCTTCTAGCATAGTTCATACTGAAAGATCCTGAAGTCACTAACACATGAAATGCTTCAAGTCATGCCTTATCTTTAATAATGTCTTATGTTTGTTTGTTTTGTCCATGCTATCCAGAAAAAGTCCATTTAAATCCATTTAAAAAAAAAGATTTGAAATGACTGTTTTAATAAATAATAATAAATGCTTCCATCTCATGATAAATAAGAGGCAAAAAAAGACAAAATGTGCTACAAAGCATCTAACAAAGTCTGCTAGAGAACTCTGTCAGACTTATGAGATTCATGGGTTAAGGGGTGATCACTGCTCTTACGGGATTGAGAGAGCTGGAGGGCAATTTGTGCAATCAGGGTGTTCTGGAAAGCCAGCAGCTGTCAGAGTTGCTCGATACTGCAGCAAAACGACATGCATACTCTTTACAAAACCCTTGGAAAGTGGAAAGAGTGGGTATCCGATGTCAGGATAGCCACTACGGTCTGGAAGGAAGCTACGATAGCTCTTTCTTCGTTTCTTTGGTCTTACAGCCAGCTGGGACTCCTGACATAGTTTTCCGCTTTGTTGAGATTGTTCAGAACCATAGGGAGTTTCTGCTCGTGTGCCACCCATTACTGAAGATACAAGATCACAAGATCCACTGAGTCCCACTGTGGAGGGGCTAAGCCCTGAGTCTTCAAGATCCTCTTCACTTCGCACATCCTGCTTGCTTGGGCTACTGTGAGCCAAAGCTGAGGGGACCTCCTTCAGAGGCTCTGCACGGAGGCTGCCACTGCAACATTGTGACACACGTTCAGCCACCAATCCATCCAACTCCAGCCAGGACTCCAACCGATGGACCAGCCTCCAACCATTGCAGGCAAAGTGCTCCTGGATCTCCTGCTGAAAGACCTCCACAGGTTGCTGGATAAGATGGCTCATGGACTGTACCATTTTAATGAGTGCCATCTCATTGTAGCAGCGACTGTTTTCATAACCCTCCTGAAGGCCTCGGTCACTGTCAAACCCTGCCTCATTATAATATGGCTCATTGACCAGAATCAGACCTGGAAACATTATTAGTTATTATTAGTATAGATCAGAAAAGTTTTCCCAGTGAGAATTAGTAATTAAGTAACTAAAAAGTAATTAAGTGGTAAGTAATTAACATTTCTGAAATTATTGGCACCCAAAAACATAAAACGTGGCCAGACAAAATTATTGGCACCCTTAACCTTATGGAAAAAAATAGCTGAAACCAATCACTTCCTATAACCATCATGCTTTTCTAAAAAGCTCTAAGAAACAGACTATTCACAGACTATTCACATACAAAGAATAGTCTGTCATATCTGTGACTCTGAAAAACAGAGTTTTATGGAAATGTTTATATTTTTGTTCTGTATATGCTTATGTAGATATAACAGACATCTATTTCCATTTTTTCCTTAAATTTACTGCCTTGCCATGTCTACACTCTTTGGGATACCATATTCAATGTCTTGGCTTGATGTTCACCAAGTTTGGTGATTATCACATGAATTGAATGAGTACTTCAAAGTTCACAGCATGCACCATTTAGAAATTATAAAATGGCCAACTTCTTGTTTAAAGTGTGTCCATGCAAAAGTGTTTGAGAATAATGACATTCAGACTAAAAATCATATTGCACGTTTGGTTATGATCTGGCAAAAACCTACTAGGACTAGCTCACAACAGTAGATTTTGCCATGGAGATGAAATAGGGTAATTTCATTTTGTTGGCAGATGATTCCAATGACATAAAACACTAAAGTTAAGAAAATGGTTTAAAAGTTAAGGCTTTTACTTCTTTTTGGCTGCTGTAATGATATGTCAGGCTGATCGTTGTTTAGTCTGTGACACCAATTTATTAATATGAAACGTTATGTTTGTATTATGTTTATATACCAAAGCAGGAAAAATTATTAAAGCCTATAGTTTAGCCAGAGTTACAGTTTTTTTTTGGTGTCAGCACTTGACCCAACAACTTTTGCTTTAAACTTTTAAATACTCCTCCTAGGGATTTTTTGTTTCAGGTTATTGTCATCAAACTAGGTGAGCATCATGCCAAGACACTGAAAAATTCAAAATTGTCAAGGAAACAGTAAGTGTCCAATATCTACAGCATGCATTGTGTGATTTACATCAAGCTTGGCAGATATATTTATTGTGATGGGTTGATGACATTGATATTAGTATTGTGAGTCACGGTCATAGTGCCACCAACTGGCAATAGGTAATGTATCATCAAGTAACTTTAAAATCATCAACTTGCATTTAGTCACTTGAGGCATGGTCAGAATGATGTGGAGGCAAGGCTAACAAAGTTGGATGACTTTGTGATATCTTGTATATGTTTGCCATAGCAATGTTTCAGCCTTGCAAACCACAATTGAGGCACACACTTCATAGTGGTCAACTAGTAGACATAAGCGTAATGGGGGCCTCTGTAGTGTCCAGTTTGGACTAATGTGATGGGGTTAGATTTGCCTACCATCAATCATGGTATATGTCTTGCTCCCATCAAGCTGGACAATTTTCAAAATTACATTTTATAGCTCCACCCAACAGGAAGTCAATTCAAATATTTTCAATGTCTTGGCATAATCTTTCCCAATTTTGTGACAATCCCATAACTTGGTCACAAAATTTAATACTGTAAAATGATACTGAAGATGGTAAATGTTTTTTTAATATCTCAAACAATGTTGCCATGGAAAGACAAATGAACTTGGAACTGAAAAAGTTGGAAATGAAAACATGGAACAGAAAGTGGTTCAAATCTGCTGCATGAATTGAGTGATTTTATGTTTGGTCTTGAAGACTGATGACATAGATGTGAACGTCTACCAAAGTAGACATTTGCCCCGAGATGGATACTTTTACTGAAGTATGGTTTTTATATTTCATATTTCAATTTTGGGAGAACTAACCTTGTATGGAGATAAGCACTTGCAGTAGGCTGGATTTGCTGGTCCATCTTTCAGTGCCCTGGAAACATGATCATAAACACAACACTGATAAAAAAAACAAAAACAATGTCTGACCTCAAAGATAAAGCTGAGATTGTGCTTTGCACAAAGGGTAATATTAAGAACTTCTAAAGCCGTCATGCCTATCTCTCTAGACAGTTTTTCCTTTTGTTGAGATGTAAACCAGGCACCGTTTTAAACCTTTGTAAAACACATTTATATCAGATATATAAATATGATATGACCCCTTTAACTGAATTGAATGCACATTCAAAACAAAATCTGGAGTTCATCAGTAATAAAACCTGCCAGAAATTAGAGAGAGGGGGTGAGCTAACCTTTCCAATCCAGGTGCCAAGCAGACTGACACAGACCTTTCCATTATCATAGAGGTTGGGGTTAAGTCGCCCACTGCACTGAGACAGGTAGCGAAAAAGAGGAGGAACTACCGGATAGATATTAGGAAGCTGGATATCAAAGAGGAAGAGTCCATCTTCATAAGGAGTTCGGTTCGGGCCTTTAATTAGAGCCGATAAAAGATCCTGTGAAACATGAAAGAAAAAAATCAATTTTTTATGGCAATATTGAGTATCAATTGCAAGTAGTACAGTGTTCAGTGTTTCAGAGTTGGCCACATTCAGCAAATCACTCAAAACACATACTTTTTTTAGTACATTTAGTACTTGCATTTCCTGGGATCAAACCCAAACCTTTACACTGCTAACGCAATGCTCTATCAGTTGGGCTACAGGAACACAGTAGCTAGCTATATTTACCAATCCATTCTACCATTAAAATCGTAATGCGGGTTTCTGCTTTACGTCTCTGACAAAGTAAAAAAAACTCTGTAATTTTGCTGTCTAAAATGTCTTACTATGCAATAGTAGGGTGATTTGACAGTCATAAATATTGCATTACATTGCCCTATCAGTAAAAAATAAACAGGTAGGATGAATTAACAGTAAATATCTGACGAGCAGGATAAAATATCAGGACTGGTCCATCAGTGCACCTGTACATTAAACTACTGTAAATTCAATTTGAATTGCATAGAAACACCCCCATTTTTTTCCAGGTTGGCAAGCATTATTTGACACATTTTTTATGCACCGTCCCTTAGAGAATAGTTTACAAGAGGACTGCCAATCTTTGTTCAATTTCTGATTATGCATTCAAATATGATGAGAAATATCCATATTCGAATTATAAATGAATAATTCGTTTTTTTAAAGTGCAGTGTGTAGCACACTTTTTACAATACATGAATAGCCCAATTTTTTTTCATTGTTTGCCATCTCATCCAGTACCCGGCACTCTAAACTTATTGTAGCGTAGGTCCAAATTCAAGCAAGTAAGCCAATTGCTTACCATTTGAAATAAAAAAAAGAAAACCTAACGCACAGAATGGCCAGTCTGAGCAGACAATTGTTTTGGGTTCTACACCACAGATGGTAAAGTAACTGTTAAAAATAAGGTAGTTTGCCAACTTGGCAAAAAGTTTACTTATACATTCAAGTCCTGTTTTTGTCTCCTTTTGTCAAATTTTAAATCGAAATGTTGACACGTATAAATAATTGCACCTAGGCATGTGCTTTGCAGAAGAGAGCTGCACTTCATCCAGAGTTCTATTGTTGCACTTGTTTGCCAACCTGTCAGATTAACACTGTTAATAAACTTGTGATTGAATCCCCGTTATAGTGTTTTTTTGGGAGGGGATGGGACTCGTAGATATTTGAATATTATTCAAATGCATTGCTTGACTGATTTTTTTTTTTGACAGTCCTAATTTACAGTTGACCCTTTTTATTGGAAAGCTAATTGTATTCTGTTACTTATTTTGGCTACATAAAACAACAAGTAAAAACAAGTAAACAAGTAAAAACTAAATTAAAAAACTATTATCATAGACAAAGGCAATCATATCACAATAACTTCTCTAAAACCAAGTGCTATGCAGCTTTTGATTCTCAGGTGAATGCATTTAAAGATTCTGAAATACTCTTCTGTAAGACAACAATACTCTACCCAATACTCTACACATTCTACACAAAACGTGTTCTGTTTTCAAAGTTGTGTGTCAGGTATTTTTACCATTCTGTCCTCAAAAGTCTTCACCATGATGCCATCAGGTAAAGAGGTGGCCAGCAGGGCCATTTCCTTTCTTACAGTGCTAAAAAACTTCTTCGCCTCTGCAGGTTGGAATTCCATTTTTTTAAATGAGTGGGTATCTATAAAGAACAAGACAAAACATTTTTAGAGATATTCTAAAATGAAAGTTGCTGTATAAGTTTACACTGATGTGTTTAAAACATGCAGACATAAAACTTTTGTTGTATAATAATACAGAAAGCATTTTTTTGCTTTCTGCTTGTGGGAGAGTGCCTTTACCTGGTGACCATTCCAAAACAGAAAACACTTCCCCTTTAGCGCTGGTGAAGGTGACACCTGGTTTACCTCCACTTTGCTGACACAAAACAGGTGTGTCACTGGGCCACTCAGAACGCACAGGTGTTTGTGGTTCAGCTGACACTGAAGTTGCCCTTTCTTCCTCTATAGCAGCCTCCATTTTTTCTTCCTCCACAATGGCCACATTGTCCAGAGTCTTCTTTAGGTTTTCTTGAAGTTTCTTGATGTCATCCAGGAAACGCTTTTCCTTTGTAGGTTTAGCATCTGCAGGGTTTGTGGTAACCATTGCAGCTGAAGGTTCAGCAGTGGGAGAGGTTGGTGACCCGGTCCACAGCTGCTCAACAGTCATGTTCTTAAGACTCTCCAAAATCTTTAGCGCTTCTTTGAGCTCACGGAAACCCCGTGGTGGAGTATCTTTACTAGACTTCTCTTCAGACGCATGGACTGCACCTACGATAGAGAAAATAATTAGCTGTTGGGTAAACATCACTTACCTATTGACCTTTACAGCTCATATTCAACTTCTATACCAAATGCTCCATTGGATAACATGCTCATGCATCTGTTGTGTATGCTCATGCATCTGTTGTGTATTTTGTATAGGGTAGGCGATTGATTTCTAAGAGACTAGCAATGGCACGATAGCATTAAAAGAAGGCATTGTTTTCCATAGGCAACTAGGACCTCCTGTCATTGTATCTGTATTGACATAAAACCTTTTAATTACAGCTCACAGCTTTTTGCCCTCCTTTGAATGCCATAAGAGTTTGAAAAAGTAGACTTTATTTTGAAAAATGTAAAATGGTGGAAAAATTCCATGACAGAATTTGTTATAGTGTCTATTACAATTTTCATGAACCAAGGAAAAAGAATTTTGTTTCTAGAACTTACAAGTCAAACGTTATGAGCATAAACATGAGCAGAATTTCCAGAGTGTACTGCATGTACCAACTTTGTACCCATACAAGTCTATGCCTGCCATAAACTCAGAAGTGTGAAATACCCCAGATGACGCCATATACACATTGGACGGGCTAAATGTAAAATAACTGCAAATTTAAATTTCAGGCTGAAATATCCCTTTTTTTATTACAACCAAATGTTTTATATAATGCATAGTAAGTCTGTAATTCGATTGAAAAACTCAGTACTACCAGGCAGTTCAGATGTGGAGTTGGCCCCTGGTAGGTCTGTGGTTGTGGAGGCATTAACACCAAGGTTTTTGCCATCAGCAGAAGCAACTGCTGTGGGAGAGGAGACTGCAGTGTCCCCACCTGTTTCCTCCTCCACAGGTGCATTATCAGTCTCCCAGCTATCACTCTCATCTTTCCATTCTTCAGATGATGCACCACTACTGCTTCCTTCTGCTGAGTCATAATACGTTTCTTCAATCTCAGACTCCACATTATACAAGTGCTATGAGAAAGAGAGAATGAGATTATATCTATTTTCATAACATACACTCTCTTTTTTGTCAAGGCTGTCTTGAAAGTGTACTTCAAAAACATCTAAGCAGAGAAAAAAAATTGTGGCCATGTACCGTTTACTTTACGTTGGCTTGTTATTTGAGTTGAAAGTGACTATACAAATAATGGCATACAGATCACCCTCTTTATTGGTTTTATTCTTTATTGGTTTTATTGGTATTGGTTTCTCCAGATCTACACTTAAGGTCAGAAAGCTATCTATCAAAATCTCACTAGACAAAAGTTTAATGCACAGCTTAGCTCTGCCCACACTTAAGATTTATGATAGAAACTTGAATGTAAATTTGTGGACAAAGCAAAAACAAATGTGAATGTTTTTGAAGTAATGGTAGGTCATTTAGTGACGATATGCTGCCAAATTTAATTTGGCTGCAGGGCATCATGTTTTTTAAAGTATATTAAATTGAAATGGATATTGGATGTCCAAAAAAATTTTTCATTTTACCAGCTTCATCAAGCATACATTTATGGCATTAAAGATTTTTTTATTGTAGTGCCCCAATGTTAAAAATAAGAAAACAAAAAACATTTGACACTTTTGTTTCTAGGACCTACATTTCAGAAAATTTGCACAAAATCAGAAAATTTGCAAAAAAATTTTAGTTTAAAAGTTTAGTTTTAAACTAAAACTTTCAAATGTTATAAGCAAAAATAACTGTTTTTACATCTTTGGACCAGTAGCCAGGGTTATGACAAAACTGCGCACTCTCAGCCTGTCATGCAACAAGAGTTATTTTGTTGTACATGTGGTTAAATAATGATGTTAGAATCCTATACCTATGCATGATACATGAATTTTATCATTTTATTATTTATCATTTTATCATTTTATTAGAATAAATTGGACCTGTATTGAGCCAATTTCAAAACTAAATATTGAATCGTAAATAACTAGCAGTGACATGGAATATTTAACAGACAGTCGTTGCATTGCTGTTTATGGAGGGTTGGATGCAGAAAGCTCATTTCATCAAAATATCTTAAGTTCATACAGGTATGGAACGATATGAGGGTGTGATGTTCATTATTGGATGAACTTGCCCTTCAAGAGTGCAAAAGGTAACTGCGCGTTTTCATTTTTAAAGCACAGCGTTTAAGCACAGGCATTCAGGTTAACTATGAACTGTACATTTCATCACTTAGTAGATGATTTTACCTAAAGCAGAATACAAATGTGAAACAACCCAAGCAATTTATTAGACATCAAATTTAATTAAATGTTCAAACTAATAAAAACATACCTGTGGCAGGACAATCGTTTTAGAGTTATCAGCCCACACAACCTCAACTTTACTGCTCAGCTCCACTCTGCACACTTGGCCAACAGATCTCTAAATGCAAGACAACAAATTTAACAGGTGTAGTGTCCAGTGGCCTTTCATAAAGACAGATAGTAGCAAAGAAGTTACAACTTCAAACTTTAATCTTAAACCTTATACCAAGAACTGATTTTCATTTTACAACTAGCCAATTTATTTGCATTTGCTTAAAAATACAACACAAGAGAAAATTTCAGGAGTAAAACTGTAAACACTGAAAGCTGTTAAATACACTCTCAAAATTACTTTTATGAGAGAAAATGAGAGTACCTCATTTTCACAGTCCTCTGTATTTGAGTTGCCAATTCTTATGACAACATCCGTTGTGTGGAAATGGAAATCAGGATGATCAGAAATGTCATAAACACTAATGTCCTCCTCCTCTCCAATTACCTACATGTGATGTTTATTAATTTAAAAACAGACATGTTACTTACTAAAAGATTTCTTAATACATACGCACACAGTGCTGCTTGAAAGTTGGTGAACACTTGGAGCTGTTCAGAGTTTCCTGTTTTACCAAGATGTTTTATTGTATCATCACTTATAAATTCTGTCAGATGTATGCTGATCAATTGTATATGTTTACAGGGAATTTTAAGTCAGGCCAAAAAACTACATAAAAGATTGAATTATTGGTTCAACACTAAACCAAAAAGTATCTCCTGGCATTAGTCAGAGAACTAAAGCAAAGCCAAAATGGGTCATGCAACAGGACAACAACCCTAAGCATTCAAGCATATTCACCAAAGATTTGCTTAAAAGAAAGAAGGTTCTTTGTTTAAGTCACTTTTGATTGGCCTAGTCAAAGTCCATATTTCAATCCTATTGAAATGTACATGGCAGATCTTGTTGCAGAACTCAAAGGTTGGAAGGACGAGTGGGCAAAAATGCCCAAAGACAGATGTGATCTGTGAGAGTGGTCAGTAGTTACAGAAAATATTTGGTTGAAGTAATGGCTACAATAGGAGATGTCAAGCTACAAAATTAAAGGCTTCACAATTTATATATTTATACACAAAACCTGATAATGTCTGGAGGGTTCACAAACTTTCAAGCAGCATTATACACATGCACACACACAAAAATATATATATAAATATACCTTAACATCATCCCCCGCAGCATTGAGTATGACCCACTTTACTACACAGGTTCTGGCCTTATGATCACCTGACTGAATCACCCCGTAGACACCTGAATCCTGAACAGCTTGAGCTGCAGGAATCACAAACAGTTAATGTCAAGTGAATTAAAAGAATACTAGTTGTGTCTAAAGTAGACTTAGCTATTACATCAGTCTTTAAATCAGTTTAATGCAAGGACCTAATTAACAAACAAAAATCATAGTAAGAAACATGTAAATCAAGAAGAAAATGACAGAATATGGTAATGAAGAGCACATACGCCGCTTGTCTACAACATAGTCTCCAGGGCAGAACTCATGGTTGTCCAGGTGCTGGATGGGAATCAGATCATTGGAGCGGATGCCAGTCTCCAGTCGACCATCCTTCCACATCACATCTGCAGAGGTCACAGTGGAAACAACCTCAACTGCCACCCTACACAAAAACACACATACTAATAATTTAAGTGGCTATTCTTTATTATGATTTTGTTCCATTTGGTAGATATATAATCTTCTTAAAGTCAAAGTCTTTGAACTGTCATCATATGACCACATTTGCAGAAATGCTCTTATCACAAATTGTATTGGATCTAACAGCTGTGTATGCTCTGATGCTCATACTAGGCATCTATGCTTATTTGCATGTGAAGAATACACAAAACAGTCCAAGATAGTCAGACAAAAACTCTACTGACTAAATAGTAATTAAAATTAAATAATTAAACCTTCTGTAGAGCATGGGGAAAATGTATATGACTGATATGACATCCTAAATGTAAGTCTACATTTTTACAGTTTCATGCACAGATCTGTTTTCTTCGCAACATGTCTGTTATTACAGTAGGTCAAGAATTTTTAAAGGGGCCCTGGGTTTGCCAGGGGCCACATAAAGGTTCTAGCGATCTAGCAAAGTGTACAAAACATTGTCTGCTTTCCTCCCAAACCCACCCGAAAATGAACATACTGTATGCAGTTAATTTACTCCTCCTCAAGTTGTATGTGACATATTATTCAGCAGAAAAGTTTAAAGTTTTTAGCTGAAACCGCTATCATCTGTGATTAAAATAATAGGTGAAGAATTCCGTTAGTGTCCCTATTTAGTATTTTTTAACACAGTTACAATTAAAGCCAATTACATAATTTTTTACAAATATAAGTTTACAACCATAACAGCAACAAGAACAACCAGAAACCTTGGCGTAATCTTAATGCTAGCTGTTCCTCAATCACATTGCTATAACAAAGCAATCCTAAAAAACTGTACTAAAACCATCAGAAAAACCTTCTCACTRAGTATTAGGACTGTCACTTTTTGACAGTCCTAATACTCATATAATACACATATTCAAATATGCATATTTGATATTTGAATATGTATTCAAATATGACATGAAATATCTATATTCGAATGATAAACTATTAGGTTTATAAAGTGCTGTGTGTTTTAAAATGATTGTTTGCCATCGCATCCAGTAGCGGGTAGCGAATAAGCCACTAGTTTACGGAAACAAAACCCAAAGCACAGAACAGCCTGAGATGACAATTATTTTGAATTCTACACCCGTAGATGGTAATGTTACCATTAAAGATATTGAGTTTGCGGATTTTGCAAAAAACAGTTTACTTACGTATCCAAGTCCTGTTTTTGTCTCCTTTTTACGTTATTACATTTAAAACATTGATGTAAATACATCATATATATATATATATATATATATATATATATATTGGAATTAGATTTCTTTGGAATTAGATTTTTCTCAAAAGTATTGAGCATGGGATACCGCTCCTTGTCCAGGCCCTTGTTACTGCATAAATCAAATTTTTGCTTCAATATAAAACAGCCACTGGCTTTGCAACATCAACACCTATTCAGAACCCTGCAATCAGCAAATGACCTTATGGTACCTTCTTTAAGAGGCACAAAAAAAAACACTCTACCGCTTATTCAACTTCACAATTCCTTGCTGGCGGAATGATCACCAAAACATGGGTCTGCTCCATCCCTTACAAAATTCAAGAAACAGTCTCTTCTAGGAACACTTGCCAGGAATATGTTAAATGTCGTGGCTATTCAATAAAAAACTTCTCCTCAACAAGTATCATCTCAAATATTGTAACTGAGATGATGAAAAAAATTATGTTGCCCTATGCCTGAAATAATTGTCGCTTTGATTAAAAAAAAATCAGCTTTGGTTAAAAGGGTATACTAAATGTGTCAAATTTATATAAACTAATTTACTTTCAATTATTAGCAGACACTCCCCAAGTCACATTCAGAAATGTTTAAATTTTATGTTGCAGCCTGGTACTACAATTTGAATACTTTTTTTCTCATTAATATACATCCAGTAGTTTGCCATGACAAGGTAAAAACAGAACTTTAGAACTTTAGTCTATTAATTTATTAAAAAGAAAAACTAAAATATTACATTAACATTATCTAGTACATTATAGCAAGTATTCAGACTCTTGCAGCATTTGAAAGTAAGTTCCCATTTCTCTTGATCATTGCCGAGATGTTTTTTCACCTTGACTGTAGTCATCTGCAGTAAATTCAATTGGATTTGGAATGGCACACACCTCTGTATAAAAGGGGTCACAGGTACAATGCATATCAGAACAAAAAACAAGCCATGAGATCAAAGAGTTCAGAGACAGGATTGTTGCAGTGCAAAACAAAAAAAGAAGGTGAAGGCTAAAGGTTCCTAAGAGCACAGTAGCCTCCATAAATCTCAAATGGAGGGAGTATGGCACAACCAGGACTCTTCCAAGAGCTTGTCACCCAGTCATACTGAAAATTGGTGTGACCAAGAACCGAATGGTCATTGAGAATGAGCTCCAATGAAAACTTGTTCCACAGCACTCAGGACCTTAGACTGGGCCGAAGGTTCAACAAGACAATGACCATAAGGACACAGCCAAGCTTGAAGACATCTCTGTAAATGTTGAGGGACATCTAGTGTGGCCCCGAATTGAACACTATTAAACCTCTTTGGACAGACCTGAAAATGTCTGTCCACCAACAGTCGCAATCCAACCTGATCAGGCTTAATAGAATTTGCAAAGTATGACAGAAAATCCCCTAATCCAGGAGTGCAAAGCTTGTTGTGTCATACCCCAAAAAACATAGATGCTATAATTGCTTCCAAAAATGGTTCAACTGAGAACTGCTTAAAGGGTCTTAACATTTACATACAATATAATTTTTTCCTTTTAAATGAATTTACAGAAATTTCTAAAATTTCTAAAAACTTTGTCATTACGGAGTATAGAGTGTAGATTAACCTTTGCTGACTCATTGGGGTCCAAAAGCATTACCACAATCACAACCCTCAATTGAGCTGTTCAGGAATTCAGCAGTTTATACAATACTAAATACAATTGTCAAGATCTGTTGTGTTGTGGATTCTGTCACCTGTCTCCTGGTTTAAATTTGCGTAAAAATTTTGTTCTCTTCTTCTTGTGCTTTCTCTTCAGGTTGCGGATAGACAGAGGAATGCTCTTCTTTCGGGATGGACCACTCTGCAGTGAGGCTGTAGAGCTGGCAGAGGATGTAACAGAGCTGGTGTCAGTGTCGTCCACTGGAACCTCATCTGACTCTTGCTCACCCAGATGGGCCAACTGTCTCAGAGAGGTGTCTGTCAGTGGCTCCTTTCCTTCCTCTACAGCATCTTGGCATGCAACAGGACCATCGTTGGGGTAACACAGTTCTGCCCTATCATCAAGATAGTCCTGTTCCTGTATTGATTTCTTCTCACCTAGAAAGAAAAACATGGTACAACAAAGTGAGCCTGAAAGTGAATTAGGTGACTTTGGACACGGCATAATCACTGTTAAGAGAATTAATGCTACATCTCTGTGAATGAGGGGAATCTGCAGGCGAAACAAGCTGTATATTTTGAAAGCAAATATTTTGAATATTTCTATATTTATAAGAATTATCACATTGCAAAGTGTATCACATTACATCAGCACTATAACCAAGCTGTTATAAAACTGTCAATAAAGCATGAAATGCATGAACTGGAACAATATCAATTTAAAAATATAGCTGCAAGCAGCAATTACCTCTGCAAGTCTATCAAAGGTTCAAATTAAAATAATAGTGGACATCACTAATGAAGTTAAAATTACTAAATAAACTAAAAATTTTACTAAAATTACTAAACATTTACCAATTACTAAAACCATTAAATACAAAATGGTCTAGAATAAAATGGTCTAGAATTTGACCAATTGCCAGCAATGTCACCAAATTGTAATGAGGCGGTCATGATCTTAACACAATATTTCAAGTTCGAACATCAAAGCAATTTAAATTACATCCTCATTGTTAAAGCATCATTCAACAACCATTTGGTGGAGAATGACTCTCAGATAATGCAATAAAATCTCAATGGCGAACAGGAAATATGGCTGATAATGACAAACTTGTCATTGCAATACTTGACAAGGCAAAGAATCGACAGACAGCAGGTAAATAAATCAAATATTATTCTGATAATATATTATTATCGGTTTCATAATTTATATCATTTATGTAAAGAGGGTGCTGGCCCCCAACTTTGCAGGTATTCTTATAGCATTGTTCCAATAAAACATTATTATTATAAGTTTCAAGACAAAATTCAAAATTATAAACATCCCAAATGGCAGACTAAGTCAGTATGCCTCAAAATGTTTATTAAACACCACCTTTTCACCCTCAGGTCATGCCTGTGATGACATATACCAAAGATTCAGACATTTTTGTGCAGCTTTTGTGCACCATCAAATATGTGCATTATTAAAAAAAAAAAAAACAGATGCTTTTTTTTCCAAAGGTATGGCGGACGGTACACACATAGCAAGTCGTGTGACCCAAGTCCTCTGGTGCAAGAGGGCACTTTAGAATCTGTGAGGAAATGTGTAATGTGCAAACATTGTAAAGCAGAGCCCCTGTGGTACTCCTGTGGTGTGATGCACCAGCACCACAGAAGCATGTGGGAGTGACAGATGACGGAGAAACACCAGGACGGTAAGTTAAATTCAAATTTGTTATTATCTGCTATATCTGTATGCTTACAGTTTTATGCTGCTTTTGCATGCTTACAACGTGTGTAGTTAATATACCAAAAGTTAACCATAGCAAAAGTTAACTTTTCATACAAAAAGCTATTCATTTTAGTCCACAGTGCATTAACTAATGTTAAAAATACAGGTTATTATTATTTATTGTATTAACTGTTGAAATTAACATTAGAAGCAGACATAGTAGATTTCATTTATACTTTAATTAATGTAATTTACCATATTTTAAAGTGTTACCAAAAACAATTAATCAGCTGCTTAATCGATTATAAAAATAATCGTTAGTTGCAGCCCTAATTGGCTGGTTTAAGAAATAATAATGTTTGGTGAAATTACAACCAAATTTGTAGTGTGATAATGTTACAAGAATCATAGTCAAACTGTGATTTATTACCAGAGATAAATCTCTCTTAAATCTGTAAAAAGTGGGCCTTAATTGAGAGGGTTATGTGTAGCAGTCAAGTAAGAAGCTATTTCACCGGCAAATAGACAATCCAGTAGCATGTTTAATGTAGTAGTTTTCAATCCGTACACCACAGAGAGTTAAGGCAGTTCTGAAGGCATGGGGGATATAGTCCAAAATAGGTGCTCAGTGTACATTGTACAACTGAGTAAATTTTGTAAGTTTTCCCACAAGCCACCACCGCATATCCCCCTTGAGTCAATGTATTTATGACATCTAACATGAAAGTTAAACAGTATTTTTAAACAATGATGCTTTCAGGCACTATTATTAATCTATTTTGGTTTTTAAAATTGAAAGAGAAAATGACTTCAATACCTTCCATGCTGTTCACCTTCTCTATTGACTGCAAGTTGTTAGCCAGAGCATCAACAGTTTCTGTCATTTTCTTCCCAGTTTCCTTTCGAAACATTCTTTTTAGCTGCAAGGAAACAAATAATTAACAGGGCAAGTGCATTAAAAAGTCTTACCAAACTATACTCTGCATTATCTAAAAAAAGCTAAGACTCTTGGTCAAATCAATCATACCTTTTGAACAACAGGATCCTCAGGGTGAGCAGGTGCTCCCTCAGGACCCTCACAAGTTATTCGAGTGGTTTCACTCTTAATGGGAAACACATACAGTGCTCTCTCTCCTAGCTGCCTCTGTGTATGATCAAAGTAGCCCAGTCTCTTCACCCTGATCATTAGAGAAAAATAACAAAATAATTTTAACACAGATGAGTGAGCCAGAAAGACCAGCAGGAACTTCTTTAATGTAATTAATTTTATTTTCTGTACCAAAAGAAATGCAACAAAAAATAAAGCATTTATCCATGCCCTGTAAATTATATTTATAAGAAGCCTTTCTACCATCTAAGCAATTCAAGCTGAAACAACTGCATGTTTTGAAAGTCTTTAGCTGGTCCACTACTAGAGGTAATGAACTCTAGTCTGAACACTTTTTTTAATTATCAAAATGATCAACAGTAGTGTAAGAAGTTGACTACACCTGCATAGATTCTCCTGTGTGATTGTAGAGGGTGGTGGAAAGACACTGTCTGACCCTTTCGGAGAGTAACTTTTCGTAATCCACGTCACCTTTAGCTCCACTACTTGAACCTGCAATTATTACCAGAAGATTGTTATATACAGAAATTATATACAGAAGAGCCAAATTTAGCTGTTGAAATAAACTACATAATCTAGATCATACAGCAAAAGCAGTTTGTTAGTTAGCAGTTAGTTATTTGCAAATATTTTTCACTAAGAGTAAAAATGTGCCTTACCTCCTCAACAACAACCCGGAACTTGCTTTTTTTACTAAGAACTGGCTTTACACCATAGAGCCACTGGACATTGGCAAAAACCTTTGAGGGCCCAATCAAAACTTGGCCTGGGTAGTACCCATAGGCATCGTCAAAAAATAAACCCTAGTATGAAAGGAAGAGTAACAAATTTTAATGAATAGACTGTGCTTAGAGGCTTGGACATGTCATATTTATATAGAAATATAGCATACTACTTGGTAAACAGGTTGTTTGGGATATTTGCTAATTGCTTATACAACAGAGCTAAAATATTCATGGTTTTGAAGACAAACAATATTACGCAAACATTTTTACATACCACATCACTAATACGAGGGTAAATATCATAGAGTTTGGCACCATCCTCTTCACTCATAGAACATCTGCAATGAAGATGCAAAACATTACACTCAAAACACAATTGATTGGCTTAATCTCAAATATGTGTAGCGGTATAAAAAAAAATCAACTCAACAGATGTCCCCAGTTCAAATGTTTGTTTTATTTAAATATTATCTAGATTTGGTTTATTTGTGGAAAATAAAGAACAACAAAAAAAGTTAAATTAATTTGGGATTCTAGGTGTATAGTTAGTTGATTTGAACTTGTAGGTTTTGCAAATATTTCTCAATGGAAAGTTAAGCAATTGCTGATCATCAAACTGTCTGTCTGTTCATCAAAATGTGCACGTTGTTTCAACTGCCACACGTTTTGGACTGCCTATGCTTGTATACAGCTTGTGCATAAAATGTAACTTTCAGTATATGGATATATGCACAACATTCAAAAGCCTTGCAACATATAAACTTGGATTTCGTGTATTCAAAAAAATACAGCTTTTTTTCTATGGATGGTATGCTGATATCATACAATCATACAGCTGGTCAGTGTTCAAAATAGCCTCATTTTTTCAACTTGCAACTAACTTTGTAATCATTTAACTTTAACATGCATAAAGGAAAGTTACCTGCAATTGTATGCATCATAAAGATTACAACAAAGTGATAAAAGTTTACACACGATTTAGAAAGTTTTGGCTTTTGGGAGGTGCATGCTCGCAGTGCAAACCCTGCAAGTTTTGCACTGACTGAACTATATATATGCATAAGATTATGCAACATGACAGTGAGTAATTAATGACAATTTTCATTTTTTGGTAAACTACTACTACTTTTAAGCATAATTAAGACACATTCTTTGTCAACCCCGAAAGTGTCACACCATTACCTTAAAAATGAGACATGCACCCAACCATGATGTTTTTTGTACTGATGTTTTGCACTTACAGCCAAAATTATACATTAAAATTGAAGACAGTGGGGATATTACGGAACATAATTCAACAGACCAGCACGAAACTGCAAGGGAGTAAGTGACAATATATTCATGTTTTTACTTTTCCTTAAGTAAATCATACATATTTGAAACCTGTGCATGTGGCTGATATTAAAGGGGACCTAAAGTCAAAATCAAAAATTTTCTAGTCTTGACGGAAAACGGCAGTATACCCGCCTAAAAAAAATACAGGAAAAGTTCCAGACATTTTGAACCACTCTAAAGTATATAAATTTGTTTTAAAAATGAGTGCCTGAAAACGGCTCATGCTGGAAAGCCGAGGAATCTTACGTCAGTTTCCTCTCACTCACCCCCTCCTCACGAAAATGAAACATAACAGAAACCATAGTTTGCATAGACCCGTCTCCGCTAATGTTATTGCAGCAGTGACATTGTGAAGTTTAAGACAAAATGGCGGCTCGCGTTCATAGGTGAGCTGCTCTCCCGGCTGTACAAGCGGTGTTCAAGCCTTTATCACCTCCCGGCGAAAGAAATGGCAGTGATTGCAGGGCTACAGTTTATTCTAACCGGATCCACGACATTTAGCCGCAGATTATTCGTCTCCCAGCATCTGATGCTCCACATCAAGCTCAACATTCATTACAAGTATTACATTGTTAGATTAGATTGTGTTTTTAATAGTTAAAATGAGAACATATTCGTTTTGATGTGTGTACAGCTAGTGTTGGCAATGTAAACAAACGTTAGCAGCAGACATAGATTTACCACATTAGCACAGATAACAATATGAAAACACGAGAGTAACTTCTCAGATTTATTTGAGAGAGTTGATACGACCCGATTTCTTTCCCAGGATTCAAGAGAAGCTGTCGGACGGATCTTCAGGAAACCCAGACTAGGGGAACAACACTTTTGGACCACAGCACCGAAACAGAGTTATTTCAGTATCCTACTTTCTTACATGAAAACAGCTTGTGATTGTAATCGAGTTTACTAAAGAAGTTGTTCTGTATTATTTGTTTAATCCTTAATGATAATCTTCACGGTCATCCTGTTTGTCAATCAATTACATAATTGTATTCTGTTTAGAATAAATTAACACTCAATTTTGTATTCATATTTATTCAATATACATTCAGAGCAGCTTCACTTCCATTTAGTTCAACACCAGTCAAGTCACGGCCAGCAAAAAGCCTTTATCTGGAATTTGAAGAGGACATTAAATATGTTAAGATGAAGATGAAAATCTGCATTGCCTGCAAGACATAGGGAGAAAGGAGAATGGCATTTAGTACATTTTAATACATTTGTTCTGGGTATAATTCAAAATGATGTCTGCCTAATTTGCTTAACTAATAAAATTTGTTATTGCAGTGATGTACTTTCTTACTCTCTTTATTCTGTTTTGTTCAACCATATGTGGATTAGTCTCATTACACACTGCTAGTCAATGGGTCAGCTTGGGTCTACCAGTCCCTTTCTCTGAGTGACAAACGGCCATGGTATATGTTAAAATAAATATAGTAAGTATAAAGATATACATGTTTGTTTTATATATATTGTTATACGTTTATCTCGTTGAGTGTTACTCCAGTGACTGTATGGCTCAGGCGAATGCACAGCATTCAATAATGATAAACGTTTGGCCCAATTATGCTGTCATGCTCATTAACTCTTGACTTTACATTGTGGCTCAAATCTATTAGAAATAGTTCTTTTTTTCGTTTTGAACGGTGCAGATGCGCACCGTCAGCCCAAGATTAACACCCAAACCTGAAGCCTCCATTCATAAACAATATTTACATTAAACTATTGTTAGTAAAAAGTCTTGATTCATGATGATGCAAAGGATTAATGTCCAAATGGATGTAGTGGCTATAACTTTATTATGATGGGAGAACTTTGTGGGCACGTAACACTGAAAGCATTCAAACATTACAATTAACTTACCGTTGAGAAAATGTAAATCCTGCCTTTGCTGAACAGGTTCGTCCTCTAATTCAGTGTCCTCCTCTGATTCGGCTCAAACATCTGAATCTGCAACATCTGAATCTGCACCATAGCTAGTCGGTGCATGTGTTTGGTTCAGTAAATGGTTCCGCATGTGTTTAGAAGCCAGGAGACGACGTCACAATTATTCTTTTGTGTGGCAGTGAAGGCAGCCAATCAGCGTGAAGCGCTCCGCATATCATTATGAGGTTGTCAGAGCCCCTCCAGCGGCGCAGAATTTGCGCAGAACGCTTAAATTCACCCATTTAATAGCCCCGCCATAAAATCGTTTTTTAAAAGAGGTTTTGAGACAGCTTCTGGGGCATTACAGACTTACTCTCTGTCACATCACAGAACAAGAATCTATACTCCGCTCAACCACTCTAGGTCCCCTTTAAAAACAAATCTGTATGACTAACTAATACATTTTAGGTCTCAAAATAAAAAATAAACAATGGCATTTGTTTCTTTTCTGCTGCTCTGTTGCACTTTAATGCAGTTAACGGTGTAACCATATGCACCATACAACACTGTACTCTATGACCCACACACAGAACAAAGTGGAGGTAGTGTGAACATTACCGTGCTCCATTGGAAAGCTTCACAATGATTTGGATGCTAAGATCATAAACCTTTCCCAGCCAGAAGTCATAAACGATGTAGTCACCATACATAAATGACTACAGAGAGGTACAAACAAGGATACAAAGTTAGACACCTATTTATTCATTTATTAGATGTTTTTACACAGAGTGAACTACTACTAGTACTGTATGCTAATTACAGGTTTAGTCCCCCCAGTAACCTAAGATTCTCCTATGTGACATGCTCAAAATATGATAATGCAGCCCAGAAATGCTGCCTCTAAAATATGTAACCTCTGAAATATTTTTCAATTCTTATGCAAAACAACTAAATTCTTCCATCCGACCATCTCATCATCTGTAAAAATGAAACGGGTTGACAAACTTACCCAGACATGCTGCAGGTCTTTGCTATTAACAGGATAAAGGACGCAGTTGGTCCCCACAAGCTTTACTGCACATTCAGTGTTTATGTTGGTCACAATTCCACACTGTTTATTCTGTAGGAACAAAGGAACACACAGATTACATAAACTCATAACATACAGTGCTTTAAAATAACATTTCATCTGTTTTTAATTGCAATGTGTTTAGTAATATGCAGTTACAACAATCCCATTACAGCAACTTACCTACATTTAATTAGCATGCAATTATTTTACAATCTCTGAAATACAGCTATTAAATGCTAATGATGAGTGATGATCCAACTTACATTTGAACTCATATGCCGAACAAAGTCTCTAGGCACAATAGATCGATCTTCAAGTTTCAGCTACAAGATCAAGACAGCATATGGAAAGAGAGGTGAAAAAGAAGAGTAAACAAGTGACAATTAAAGTACATCGTCTCATTATTTTATGTTAACTTCTGTTCATTTTGTTACCACAAGTTAACATTCTGATCACCTGAAAAAAAAGTCTACATTTCAACTAAACGCGATATGGAACGGGTTTATTGATAAGTTGACCATGGCTGTGACCAACTTATTGACCGTGACATACTCAGAGATATTCATAGTAATGATCTTTTAGCAATATCACAGTTAATATACAATGTACCAGTTACATAAAATATTCATACTTTTGGGTCATCTCAAGACTTAGGGTTAACTTGCCAAATTCCTGTCCAGTTATGGTATAAATTATAATTAGTCTTATAATTAGACTTCGGTAATAAATTAGTCAATACAGCTGCAAGCAGCAATGATACACTAAAGCATTATGGCATCATTGCCTGATTTAAGCAGTAAGTTTAGGTGAAACACTTTATGCAGCCAGTTGATGGCAGTACCACTGTCACTGACAATAGGCACATCATTATGATCAGCCTGCAACACCAAACATATTTCCTAAAGACATAGAATGAATTTAAATCATTTTATGCATGCAGAAGATACAAAATGGTTCCTTTTTCATTTATTACCATAAATTGTTTGCCCCACCATGGCAACACCATATAAAGAGATAATAATATGTTTACAATCTTCAAATTAGACTCTATTTTCTGATCAAGTCTAAAATCATGTTTACAACGAAAAAAATACATTTAAACAGACTCTTTTAAACTTTGTTGTAAGGGACACACTTGCTTCTGCCACTTGGCAGGTGCTATGATGTTGGGTACATCAAACAAACAAGCACCTGTATATAATTTGGGATGTGTATTATTCACGTTGACCCAACAACTTTCAAACACATCAGCCCAGCCCAACAAGAAGTCACCCATTTTATTTCTTCTAAAAAGCACTTTAAAAAGTTTAACGTTTTAGGTGAATATGTTTATTTTGACCCCCATTTACACATTTGTAGATTATTATCATTAATAGTATTTAATATTTTGGCAAAATGTGGCAGTTTCCAAAATGTGGTTGACAGGTTGTGATAGACCCAGCCCAATTTAACCCCTGACTTGCAACCATCAAGCACAATTGCAAAGTTGTTTATGGCTGTAATAACTTTGTACTGGCTACTTACTGAAAAAGTGGGTCCTTTAACATATCACAGTCCCACCCAAACTTTGTTTTAGCAAAGAAATATTAACAGATGAATAGGGTTTTTAGGACATAGAAAGCATCTGTTTACTTAAAGTATACTCTTTTTACTTAAAGTAAGTCAAGGAATAAAAACAAAAGCATGACCATAAAATGTATAGGTAAACCCATACATTGTAAGATGATGCTTATATTCCTAATGTTTTTCTTAAGGCTAGGCCAAACAATCACAGTGTTCAATCACAGTGCCAGGCTCTGCAGAACAAGCCCTGATCCAAGAAGAGACTCTTTAACTTTACTACTTCTAAAACCTGCATATCCTTGCAACAAAAGCCATGTGACTGATCTAGAAACAGAGCACCTATACTTTGTGCAATGTAGACATCGAAAATCTGCTGATTACAAAGACAAATTAAAACTAAAAAGCTTATTTTCATACGAGTTTAGACTTGAAACGTTCAGAGTTTAAACAGATCTAAATTAGGGCTGCAAAATATCAAAACTTTTAATATTTACTTTGATTTTATAAACATTAAGAATTAAATTGAAAATCACATTTTTTAAACAAGTTATCACACATCACATTTTTCTCCAATACTGTGCACGACTAACCTTGATTATGAAACAGATAATGATAGTTATGGTCATTCTATAGTAGAATGAATTACATTATACATTTCATATAAAAAATATTATATTTCATCCACCAGTGGCATTTTACTCTTGATACACTAATACATGGCTGTAAACAACCCTAAAAAAATACAGATTATTTTAAAAGAAAAAAATTAAGACAATGTCACATTGTGATTTGTAAACTCTTTGGAGTAGAACATGCCCATATCTTGTTCAGCTGGCAGTAACCTTCACTGCCTGAGCCCAAAACATGGCTTGATTACACAGATCAATAAGAATCACTGCATGTTTGTTTTGATTTCATACCCTAACGAACAAAACGCTTGTTTGTGTTTGTGTGTGTGTGTGTGTGTGTGTGTGTGTCTGCAGAAAGAAGAGACTGCAGCAGAACACTGCAGCACTACAGGAACCACGCCTTGAAAACAGACACGCCCATTTTTCCTCAATTCAGTTTAAAGGTCTTTACCTAATCATTAATGAAATCTTCCTTTCTGTTGTTTTGTTGATCATGTTTAACAAGATATGATTAGCACTGTGCACACGTCCTGAGGAAGGCTGTGTTAATTTATCTGTTCTATACTGAACCATACTGGTTTACTCTACAAAAATTAGGACAGTTACGAAAAGAAAAAAAAATACATTCTTCTGGGTTAGGTAAACACCTATAATAACATTAAGCTGACCTGATCATGAGGCATTATCCTTTATTAAAGGATGCAGCAAGCAACAATTTTTGAAAAGTGTATTAGACTGAGCGCCAATGCACTCCTGGGGAGCAGAGACATTTAAGTGCACAAGATGAGAAAAAATTTAATATAAATGTTTTCCTTTTTATTACAAAGCTGGATCGTCACTTATATTTTAAAATGTGAGAACACAATAGTCTACAATACAGAAAACTAATTTTATGCAGTTGCACCGAAAATAATATTACGAGATTATAAAGAATATCTTCCAGACAAGTGTTGGTAGTGTTGACAAGTGCTTTCCAGACAAGTGTTGTTTTTTTTTTTAGTAATTTAGCAAGATCCCCAGCCTGTGTCTGGTGGCCAATCAGAGCACGCTGTGCTTTTCGGAAGGATGAGTTTTGTAGAAATTAATGCATGAAAGGTCTTAGAGGAACTACAATAATGTGCAGTGTGTAAAAAATGTGAAACGTAAACCATGTTAACATATTCGATTACACGCAGTACACAACCAGTACTCACAGATCTGTGTACTCAAAAAAAAATCTAAATTGGGAATTAGAACCATACGGCTTGGTAAAAATGAATACATTTATCTACTGCAATTATTAATTTGGTGACATTTCAATAAATCTTTTAGGAGGAAGATTTAAAAATTCAGAGCCTAGAATTGACAAAACAATTAACATTAAATCCAAAATGGCCTACTTCCTGTGGGGCAGAACTAATGGGCGTCAGTGCAAAAATTGTTTGGCCAATACACTGACCAAGATACGTAACAGGTGTTTTTGCCCTGTACAAGTGGGTGCCTTTGGGGGACCAAAGGCCCCCAAAACCTTATTTATTTATTATTTTTGAGTTGATGTTAAGCAAGAAAAAGTTCTGCAGAGGTACTGGAAACATTTTTTTTTTTTACATTTTTGTCAGTAAGATGAGCTGTTTCTGTTTCCCTCCCTGCCTAATTGGAGGGTGCGGTGGTTATCTGTCTGTTGGCTTGTGTTTGCTAGGAACAAAACTGCCCTGTGTTTCATTTTACACATTTTAGTCACATTTTATGCTTTCTAAAAATACAGCTGAGTAAACTGGAAATAAAACTGTGAGTTGTAGTCAGGGCTGGTCCATTATGCTAATAAGCAAGAGCACATCTGCAAACCAAATACAAAATAAAATACTTAAAATCCCGACGCATCACAACAGGGCCCAGCTACTCAGTGTACAAACACGGTTTACGATTCCCCAAATTTCCCCGAGAAGTGAGTTGCTCACTATAAAAAATATGATTAGGTCAAGATTATCAGCGTGTTACACTATGGAACACTCACAGCTCATCACAGCTCTTCCGTCTTATGCCTTTAAAGCGTGCTTAACCTAACTTACTTGTTTATACGTGACTTATTTATATGTGGCTGCACCCTGTTTCAAGATCCTACAAAATACGACAAATAGTATGTTTCAAATGCTATGTCTCAGAATCGTGTATATTGCCTGAATAGACAGCATTTTGGGAATCACTGGGTTTGTTAGCATTTTTGTCGTTAGTATTATAAAAATGTAAAAGATAAACTTAACATATATTGGCCTCAACTCTTTTTGTCCATCGAAACAATGGAAATAAAAAGTGAATGTCTGATCATACATTGATTTGCACTGTAGAACACAATAAAAGCTCTCCAAGCACGAATGTCTGCGCTTTTCGTTACCTTCGTTTCCCGAACATCCTGCTTAGTCCCTTCAGGATACCATTGAACCCTAACGAATCCTCTACCAAGAGGCCATGGCCGTGTGTCCGCCGCCCCGCTTTCGTTGTCAGAGTTACCAGTAGCGCCTCCACCACCACCACCATTACTACCTCCCTTTCCTGCGCCACCACCGCCAATCTCCGAGTCAGAATCCTCAAAATCCTCCTCACCGTGAATCATGCGTACGAGCCCGAAGCGCATTCCTCCGCGGTGTTTTCCGGAGACCAGGTCATGCGTAAAGAGGAGTCGTTGCGTTCCCTCTGTATTAATAGGAGACAGTGCAGGGGACGGCGGCTCTGAGCTCGGGCTCAAGGCCGGAGAGAGCGCTGCCGTGGCGGATTCCGCCATCTCTGCTGCTAAATGATGCAGGAAAGGAAAGAGATGGATAAATGAACAGAAACCTTTTGAGCACTAGCAGCACATGTTTACGTTTATACGTACAGCGCCACTCGGAGGACGGGTCACCTAGCTGTTACCATGGTACAGATATTATTTTACAATAGAGAGGAATTCATGGTACATTTATATACTGGAAATGTTTTCAAACTTATAAAATAATAATTTGATATTATTTTATATAGGTATGGTGCGTAATCATACCTGATCTTAATTGATTTGGGATGAGGGATGCGTGGTAGATTGATAGAGAGTGACCGTGGGTAAATATTTTGTTTCAACACCTTGTGGGGGCAGTCGTGGCCTATAAAGAATCGGATGTGTTGCAGAGACAAAAGTTGCAGGTTTGAATCCCACAGCTGGCAGGAAATGGCTGAGGTGGCCCTGGGCAAGACTTCCCAAATGCAGACGTCAAATTAAAAGTATAATATTTTACCATTCATTGACATATGGTCACTTTCACTTATTAGGAGGATCACATTACTGCTAGTGAGTTTAAGGCAATATATTGGTTGCCATTTGTTATGAAAAACAAATGTATAAAACAGTGAGTGTTTGATGTCTCCCTGCTGAATGTGATCTACTGAATGTGATCCCTGATTCCTTCCCATGGAAAATAAAAAGCAAAGAACAATATAAAACAACAGTTACATTTATGTGTTTCTAAATAAAAAAAGCAGCAGTGAGTAGCAGTGTTTTCATGGTAAACAGATACATTTTTCAAATTGTCATGCAATGCAATAAAATAGCATCTTCCAAACAAACAGAACCATAATTTTTTATGAAATTCAAAAATACATAAAATAAAATATACACATTATGCATGTTGTAGATTCACAATATAATCTCTATAAGCACAACACTAGACGTTCATTTTGTTTGTGTAGGTGAACAGCAGATCAGCGGAAGATCAGCGGAAGTTTAGAATTTAAATGTTTATACAACATTTGATAGGCAGACTGAGCAGTGCTGACAAAACAAATGTGGTCAGGCTAATGTGGTCATCTTTGTTCATTCTTGTAAGAACTGTGAATGATGCATTTGAAACTAGTTGGAGGTTTTTTTAATTAAACCTGCAGAGCATCCACTTTGTAGTGGATGTAAAGCAGTGCAATAATCATGTCTTTGCGTGAGTTTGACACATGTTTGACACAGAGAGCATGTGATATGTGTATTTTTAATGTTTTTTAAAAGGTAACATGGCATGGTTGGTCTGTGTGGAAGATTCATTCTGGCTACCAGTAAACATTTGACTATGGTGGTACAATAGAATCTCTGGAAACTAGTGCACTTTCAACAGTGGGTGTCTCAGTAGGTGCATCACCCAGGTCCTTGTTAGAATGGACGTGGCAGGGATGAGGAATATGGTGATAATAAGCAGCTGCCTTGGTTCGTCTTGAGGTCTGGGCCAAGACACTCTCCAACCTTCAAGTTCAAGTTTATTTATAAAGCGCTTTTCACAATGAGACATTGTTACAAAGCAGCTGTACAAATGACAGGGAACACAGAATGACAGTATACAGTACAAATGATAGTGAACCCAGAATGACAGTATACAGAAATGTGAGAAATTAATATTTATGAAATAACTGACATACGTAAATAACTGTAAAATATGGAATTTCTAGTCAGCATTCAATACAGGGGTTATGTGGAATTATTCAAGCTAATGTCAGCAGACTCCCTGCAAGCAAGCCAACAGGGCAACAGTGGCAAGGAAACTCCAGAGATTGAAAAGTGGAGAAAAAAACCTTGTGAGAACCCGGACTTGACAGGGAGGGCCAGTTCTCCTTTGGCACGCTAAAGCTGCAGTCAGTTTCTATGACTACGACAGATGAGATGGCAATTCAAGGTTACATTAGAGACATAGAGTATGGGATAAATTTGATGTGATAGAGTGGAGAATCATGAAAAGGGGTTTATAGGAGTGAGGCAGAGCGGTAGGGTTTTTCACCTTACTGATTGAAAAGTCTATGGTTCCTGATAGCAGCTCTAGCAACAATCTGCTGTTACATGGAGGAGTTTAGACTAGTTATGTAGATAAAATTATGATGATAATATGATTATGATTAATAAAACCAGGCAGATGGTCAGT
The DNA here is from genome assembly GCA_036877545.1 of Yasuhikotakia modesta. Taxonomy (NCBI): domain Eukaryota; kingdom Metazoa; phylum Chordata; class Actinopteri; order Cypriniformes; family Botiidae; genus Yasuhikotakia; species Yasuhikotakia modesta. The sequence continues at coordinate 2,937 of JBAJNP010004083.1, read as the reverse complement.
GAGAGAAAGAGCCAAGTTTTAATCTTCAGCCTTGTTGAGAAGGACCCTGCTGGTACTGTAGATGATTTGTTGAATGGGATGATCACACCAGTGCTTGGCAACTGGTCTCTTGAAGATCTGCTAGTAGCTGGATCCACCTTGAGGCAGGCTGATCTAAAACTCCCCAGGGAGGAAGTCCCAACCAAACAACAGACAATGATTAGCGTAGCTGCTGTTCTTAATTCTTCAAGCAAGAAAACAATACTATTTAGGTGGAAGTAGAAATGCTTTACAAGATGTTCTTACTGTATTAAGAAAATGATAGACTAAAAAAGCAGACCATAGTTTACTGGCTTTAGTGATGATGGATTCCCCATTTAGATGAACAAATTGATAGAGGTCCGACATATAGGAACGAAACCATTGCAACACCTGTCCTTTGATGCCGATGTAATTTTGTAGATGGTCTAACAGTATGTCATGATCTATGGTATCAAATGCCACGCTAAGGTCAAGTAGGACTAATAAGGGGACGCAACCTTTACCTGATGCTAATAGTAGGTCGTTGGTAATTTTGGCCAGAGCAGTTTTAGTACTGTGATGCCGCCTAAATCCGGACTGGAATGTTTCAAAAATGTTATTTCTCTGCAAGAAGGCACACAGTTGCTTGGATACAACCTTTTCTAAGATTTTTGATGTAAATGGGATGTTTGAAATTAGTCTATAGTTTGCCAACTCATTTGGATTGCTGTTAGGTTTCTTTAAGATCGGTTTAATGACAGCTAGTTTGAATGAACCTGGGGCATGGCCTAAATGTAGGGAGGAATTAATAATATTGAAAAGAGTCTTAATTGCTGCTGGTAGCAGTTCTATATAGTAGTTTTGTTGGTATAGGATCTAATAAGCATGTTGTAGGTTTAGATTAATTTTATGAGATTGTCTTGGCTTATAGGCAGAAAACATTGTAGTTGCTTGTAGTTGAGTATCGGCTAATGCAAGTGGGTTTTCTGTAGAGGCTGAAGGATGCATATTAGTAATTGTAGCATGGATATTTTCAATCTTTTCTATAAAAAAAGTTCATAAAGTCATTGCTGCTAAAATTCGATGGCACATTATCATCTGATGGTTTTTGTTTATTTGTTAGTTTGGCAACTGTAGTAAAAAGAAACCTAGGATTATTTTTGTGCTTTTGATCACTGATATATGCAGCCCTTGTTGTTTTTAGAGCTTTTTTTGTAACATTTTTTGTAAACTTCCAGATTAGTTTTCCTCCATTTACGCTCAAAGTTGCGTGTTTCATTCTTTTTTTTCAGTATTGTTGTTATACCACGGAGCTTTGGTTTTGTCCCTAATTTTTTCCAGGTTTCCGTCATACACAATATGTCGAAACAATTGTCCGAGATAATTTCATATATAATAACTGTCTTAGATGAGAGGGATCTTATATTTAAAAGCCCGAATTGTAAATGGTGCTTATTTTCTAACAAGTTATTTCCTGTTCTTATTGCTATCAGATTTTGTCTGGTAATAGAACGGCTTCGATCTGGCTGGGGTGCAGGCCATCTGGACAGTAGAACCTCAGTCTCTCCCAAAAAAGATACCAGTTATTTATAAAAAGTAGATTCTGTTTATTGCACCAAGAGATTAACCAATGATTTTGGTCCTCCATAAATAATAACCTTAACCTGAGGTTATAACCTTAACCTGAGGAGGAATACATCAATAACCTTAACCTGAGGAGGAAAACATCAATCTCATCATCTGGCTGGATAACCTACTGAGAGCCCGACACCCTGAGCTGAGAACAAGTAAACTGGAACCCACTTTGAGGCTGAACCCATGCAAGTCATGAAGAACCATTTGTGCATCTACTGCGGGCAACCAGGTCACATCAGAGCCAACTGCCCTTCCTTGGTTACCGATGCCACCAAAATTGACTTGAAGTCTGAAAGTGTCAGTTTCTCTCATGGTGGACAATATTGAGGTGTCCACTGAGGCTCTAGTTGATTCAGGGGCAGCAGGCAATTTCATAGATAAACAGTTCGCTAAGAGATTTAACTTACCTCTGATTTCAGTTCCATTTCCCTTGGGTGTAGAAGCTGTCGATGGAAGACCCCTGGGGCTCAGGCATGGTTTCACAGACCACGACCAGCCTGCCCCTTCGAGGCCTCCACAAAGAGACCAACCATCTTCTAGTAATTAGCAGTACATCAAATCCTGTCATTTGGGGCAGTCCTTGGTTAGATGTACACAATCCAACAATCTCCTGGTCCAAGCAAGAAATCATCATATTGCAATCATCTCATTGTCTAAGCAAAAGAACACTACAAGTTCCTCTGAAGTCAGCCAATCCATAACCACTCAAATCTCAACTGCCCCACGAATATAAATCCCACACCAACTCCCAGCAGGTTTACAGCAACCATTACCAATACCCAATCGTCCATAGTCCCACATAGCGGTAGACTTCAGTACTGACCTTCCTGGGTCCCAGGGCAACACTGTCATACTCACCGTACTTGGTCTCTTCTCCAAATATATTCTCATTAGGATCAGTAAAGCTTGCCTAGCAATAAACACCAACCTCACTAAATTTTTCACAACCCCATAAGAGTCTTATTATAAAGCACTTAATGTATATGTATATTTTGAAGAAGACCCTCTCACAAGGGGTTTTCTGCTTAGGGCTTTTTTCCCCTAGGGTTTTTTTTCTCCTTGTGAGTCGGCCAGTGCACCTAATCGTCTCAAATTTAACCGTGAAAGTGATACTGTTGAGACTACAGACATTAGCTTAACCTAGAACTCCCATAAACCATTTTATTCTTCAAATTGCTAAATGGTTTTATAACATACTGTGTTACAATTGTTCTGAATTGTTGTTTTCTGTTTTGTTTATTGTAAAGCTGCTTTGCAACAAGTGGATTGTGAAAAGCGCCATATAAAAGTAAACGAATTGAA